>JAVJIF010013287.1:0-111254 GCA_038442645.1 Agave tequilana | reverse complement strand
TTGGTAACAGAGTAACGATATATCAATAAAATAATATTAGAGCATCACAATGTAACAATAGTGACGGGCATGAACAGAATAATGCAAAATAATATATACTTGCGCATGAAACATTAAGATAAAACGCTGAAATTAAAATAGACCAATACAAATACTACTCACATGAAATGACGCGATTTTGAAACCGAATCTCCATCTGGTCTCCACTGCACGAACCGGTACGAATCTCTGGATCAACTTATGGGTCGGTTTTCGAATTGCCAGCGTATCGGTCCATAACAAACATAAATTCAGATTGGGTCTGAGTCTTCTGTTACTGAGTTTGGAGCACACGAACAGGTCTGCGTCACTGTAACATATAACCAATACATATAGCCACAAGCACACATAAATGCACATGTACACACCCTTATACATATAGATACAAATATATACATACATACACACACACAATCATGCATACGCCCAGCCATACACAGTACTCACATACTTATAATTATGCATACATTTATATATACATACACACTCTTAATAAACATATACAACAAACATGCACACCTCCATGCACACTAACACATATCCACAAATATACATCATATAATAATTTATGCACACCCATTAGAATGACACATACATAAATACATACATAATAACATAGAAATAAAGAGGCACACTCATGATACAGGAGGAGATATGGCCGTGAGAAGGCCGCGGCGGAGCTCGTTAGAGGAGACAGAAGCCACGGATGGGGAGAAACTCACGACCGGCCATGGAGAGTTCAACGACAGAGGATGCGTAGGCCGCGAGGATGTCGGGGTGTCGCGAGCTGCCATTGGGTCTAGCTATAGAAGAAAGAGGACGTTGTATGGTGGGTTGGGGCTACCAGCAAAGGAAGGAAGAGGAAATTAGCTTAGAGTTTTGATTTAGGATTTGATGTTCAAATAGGAGATGTTAATTGGTTATGATTATATACTTAGGATTAGGATAATTTAAGATTAGATGGTTAGGATTAGGAGATAATGAGAGATTAAGTTAGTTAAGATTTTTATTTAATTAAGATAACTATAGAATTTAGTAGTTTAGGATATATGAGGATTGGGTTGGTTAAGATTTAGATTTGATGGATAGGATTAGATAGGATTAAATATATATAGAGAGATATAGGGTTAGTGATTAGCTAGTTAAGATATATAATTACATAGTTAGGATTTAGGATTTAATTGATAGGATAAGGATTAAAATAGATTTAAGATTAGTTAGGATTTTATTTTGAAATAGAATTAGTTGAGATTGTAATTTTGAAATATGATGTAGATTTGGGTAAGTTAGAATTAGATATGATTTTTGTTAGGATTTAGATTTGAGATAAGATTAAAATTAGATATTGGATAATAAGTTTTGGTTTGATTTTGGCTCAAATAAAAGAAAAATAGAAGGAATGGAAATGGGCTCATGGCTTGGATCAAGAAAAATAAAGAAAGATATGAAACAGATATGGGCTAATGGTAAAAGGTAAAGCATATGAAAATGTGTACTTGGTTTTAATTGGGCTTAGGATAAAGAATAAGAAAATGAAAGAAAAAAAAAGAAAAAAAAATAGGGGAGCAAGAAGTGAGCTTGTTTAAGAATAATACATAAAATAAATATCAATAATATTAATACAATAATAATAATATACACAAGATATTTAATAATAACAATAATAATTACCAATAGTAATAACCATAATAATAATACATAACAATAATAATAATTAATACAAAATATTTGCAATAAAAAAATATTATTATTCATTATTAAATCTTGTATTTCAAAATAGAGGTATTAAATCAAGATTTACCAAGAGATAATCTGGCCACCAAGCTCGATAAAAGAAGAGGATTTTGCTTTAAAAATCCGTCGAATCCTCTCATGTCATACTACCCAAACGATTGTGTTGACAACACAATTCCAACGGTTAACCTCGCTTTGTGGGATAGAAGCGAGCCTCCAATCTCCCCAAAGACTAGCAATAGAAGAAGACCAAGTGGATATTGCTAGACGGCTTCTTTCCGACGCCCAAAGATCCAAGGTGAAAGGGCAATTGAGGAAAATATGTGTGGCAGTCAGGGCTTACCCACAAAGCGAACACGGTGAAGAAATGAGAATAGTCCTTTTGGCAACGTTATCCGTCGTTAGTAGCCATTCATGAAATGGGAGCCACATATGAACCTTGGTTTTGGGAGGAGCTTGTGTAGTCCAAATTCATCGAAAACAATTGTTCTCTTCTCGGAACCTGGTAAGTTTTCGATAAAGGGAGTTGACGGTGAAGAGATCACTTTGTTTTAACTTCTATTGTCTCATGTCCGATGAGGTGGAGAGGCCTTTAGTTTGGAGTAGGCTAAGGAGAGAGTTAAGATCAATGGAGAGGTTAGCTCTCCTAAATTGAAGAGGTCATCTCCAAAAGAGGGGAGCCGAAAGCATGCGTCCATCGAGAAGGTAAGTTTGAGAATTGACCATTGTAGAGGGATTCCTTGCAAGAGAATATAAA
This sequence comes from Agave tequilana, assembly GCA_038442645.1. Lineage (NCBI taxonomy): Eukaryota > Viridiplantae > Streptophyta > Magnoliopsida > Asparagales > Asparagaceae > Agave > Agave tequilana. The sequence continues at coordinate 108,724 of JAVJIF010013287.1, read as the reverse complement.
ATGGGATATAAGGAGGCAAGAGTGTCATTACCCACCCAATGATCAAGCTAAAATCTTATTGTGCATCCATCTCTGACTACAACTTTGACACTAGATTCAAAGGACGTGGAGGCTTTAAGTACTCCTCTCCAAAAAGTGGACACATGCCTGGAGTTAGTATTGTGCATGTCGTGTGACCATATCCTTCTATAGTAGTTATGAATTACTAGCCCACCCATGGAGCATGTTTGTCATGAAAAATTCTCCGCCACCTCTTGGATAGAAGAGCAAGGTTGAAAACCCAGAGATTACATACCCAATCCAAATTGGCTCTTGTGGAAGCAAACAAGTTGTTAATTTATCAAGGAATGTTCTCCGTAAATGTTCCTTGTGCCCTTCCAAATGAAGGCATGGCAAATGTGATCAATTGCATGGATCACCCATTTCGGGAGAAAGAAAAAAGACATGAAGTAGAGCGGCACGGATGACAAGAAAAAATTCACAAGGATTAGCCTACCTCCTCGAGAAAGGGCATTTGTCTTCTAAGTGGCAAGTCTTTTTTCAACCCTCTCAATAAGTAGTTGGCAATCTTCTTTATTAAGTTAGGTTGCTTTGATTAAAAGCCCAAGGTAAGTGAACAGAAAGGAACCAAGATTGCAATTGAAAGTGGCAGTGGCTCTAACTCCCACCTCTTCACACCTACTCAAATTGTATACAAATGGTTTGTGAAAGTTATTTTTAGACTGGTCATCATCTCAAATTCATATAGAAGTAGCTTGAGGAAAATAATCTATCATCACCCGGCACAAGTAGAAGAGCGTCATCGGCGTAGTGGAGGGTAACAATATCATTCGGCCAAGGAAATGAGTCCACCTTTTGAATGCAATCATTAGTGCTGGCAAGGGAGAGGATCCGTGTTAGAGTGTCGGCCATAAGAAAAAGAGGTAGGGGATAGTGTTTTGTCAGAAAAATACTGCGAAGTAAAATTTCTTTGAGTGGATGAAAAATTACAATAGAATGATTTCAATTACAAAAGAGGAAAGAATAACTGGTTCTCCCCTTTATTTAAGGCTGGGTTTTTCGTGTGGCGATGGAGAGTGATTCTTGTTCTCCGTTGACCGGCTGAATAAACAAGCTTCTCTTTGAAATGCTCTCGAAAAGTAATTAGAGAGGGGCTCTGTTTTTAACACACTGAGTGTTTAGAGCTCACTGATTTCTCTTTTTCTCACTCTCTCTGGACCCTTGAAAAGCAAGAGGAAAGTAAGAAGCTTTTATCTTAAAAATTCTCAGTTCTCAATCTTCAAGAGTCTCTCTTTCTCTTCTCTGGCCTCCAAAAGTCCTCTCCCTTTCTTCATAACTCCTCAGGCTATTTATAGGGAGTCGGGGGTTACAATTATCCCCTATAATCCCTTCATATGGGGATTAACTCTCCCATTACATGAGAAGTTAATTGACTCAGTAATGGGGTCAGTTATAACATAAACACGAGTCTTGCGCTGAACACGAACCTCGCGTTGTTTGTTGTAGAAGCGGACGTCTCAGTCAGAACGCGGAATTTCTCAGACCCGCGCTTGAAGTGGGACGCGGAGTTTCTCAGACCCGCGTTTGAAGTGGGACGCGGAGTTACTCAGACCCCATTTGAAGTAAGACACGAGGTTGCTCAGAATCGCGTGAGACGCGGAGTTACTCAGACCCACGTTTGAAGTAAGACACGAGGTTGCTCAGAGTTACTCAGACCTGCGTCTGAAGTCTGTATTTTCCCTTGGACGCGAGGTCTGCGCATTAGTTGAAACGCGTCTTTCGTGTTGAAGTGAGGTTCGCGTCTCATGACTTATCCTTAGTGATTTTTAAACAGCCTACAAAGAGGGTCTTGAAATCACCTAGAGGGGGGTGAATAGGTGACTAACTAATCTAATGGTGAATTAATGCGGAATAAAAACTATTTATGCAAACTAAAAATTCTTAAGCACAACACACCAAGTATAACCTAAGAGTGTAGCCGAATTCCCCGTGAAGGGCTCTGGACTATCTCCTCAAGATTCCTCTAGATAAGAGTTGAGGTGCCGTTTTGGCTCTCTTAGTTGAATACAAGTGTGAGCAAATAATCACCAATCATATAACAATATAAGCACAAATATATCAAGCAAGTAAAGATATGAGCAATAAGCATAAGTAAGATATAAAGACAAGTGAGAGATAGAGAGAGCAATCGCAAACACGGGAGATTTGTTTCGAGGTTCGAGCACACTTGCTCTACGTCCCCGCCTTCAACACTATGAAGGATTTTCACTAAAAACGATCCCACCGGATCACTCGGTGTCGCAACACCTACAAGCGAGTTCACACTAGAACTTCTTGGACTCACTAGTCCCCTTACTTGCTCCTGCAAGAACAAACACACGCATGCACGCAAGCTTGCTGAGGCCGCACCTCTACACCGAGTTCTCACTAGAACCCGAAACAACGCGAACCCGCAAGTCCACCTCCTCAAAACAAGAATGAAGACTTTGGTGATCACAACACTTTGATCACCTAAAAATAATCTCACAATAACTCTCCTATAGAAATGATATAGCAATGGATAGCTGAAGTATGTATGAGAAAAACAAGGATTGATTTGGTGGTGAAAAACTCAAAGAAAACTCTTTTACAAAACACTCTTGAAAATCTCTCCTTTTGATATGGCAATTTTGGCTCTTAAACAAGTGGAGATAAACACTAAAAGATGTATAAAAAACTAGCTTGAAAACCCACTTGAAATCTTGTATAAAGCAGTCCAAGGGAGCTCCATTTTATTGACTCCAAAAATCTGCCCGTTGGAAGCTAACTCAGCAGCTCTGGCTGCTGACGGTCGACCGCCCAGTCGACCACCAACGGTCGAATTTCTGACCGTTGGGAAGGTCGGTCGACCGACCGGTCAACCGCCAACTGGACAAAGGCCTAGCAGTCGACCGTGCCACTTTCAGAGAGCAGACACTCTCTGGCGGTCGACCGTGCTGTCGACCGGCCCAACCTGTGCACGTCTGTGCACATCGGTCGACCAGAGCGGTCGACCGACTTCTTGTCCGGTCGACCGACAGAAGGTCAGTCCAGGCAATTATGGGATTAAAAACTTGACTTTTTGACTTTAATAAAATCCCATAAATTCTCTAAAAATCTACAAAAATAAGTTCAGTAATATACTTTGATATACAAACATGTTTGAGTAAAAATCAAAACATATTACAAACATTTTGAACTATTTTTGTGACTTAGAAATTTTGGCTTAAAACAAAATCTGTATTTTTCCAAAACGATTTTTCCAAAACTTCTCCAAATACAAAATAATATATTTTAAACAATTTTAAAGCTTAATGTGTATGGATATGATCTGTTGGCCCAAAGGCCTTCCACTCTAGTTTTGATGATGATTAACTCATGTAGTTATGTTTACTAATAATCTTGTGATTTTAAGTTTCAGATCTTTTAGCAAGATATTAGTTGGTGATTAGCTTCAACAAGGAGTTTAGAAGCTTTTCATGGTGATTCCGATGCCAAAGCTTAAAGATCATTCCTTTGCACTTGGTGGATCACGGTTTGGGAGTAAGTTGACTTGAAGATGGAAGATCGTCAAGAAGACTTAGGTATCCTAGCTTAGGTTTGTGTGTTTTAGATCCATGTGTTAAGTTTAGTATAGTTGATATGCTCAAGTGCAAAATACACACGTTCTTATGTTTTGGTATTTTTAACAAAACATGTTTTATGGATTTAAAGACAAAAACTATGATATATCTATGTTTCATGTATATTGGACTTATGTCCATATGCAACATGCTTTAAAGTGTTTAAGTATCATGTTTTTGTATTTGAATAAGTTTTAGGAAAAATCAGATTTCCTATTGAAAATTCAAGTTTGATAAAATACATGTTTTGGTTTTTTGGTAAAAATGTTAAAATACAAAAATGGTTTCACTTGCTTGATATTTGAGTTAAACTTTTTATCACATTTTTATATATCAATGCAAAATGATAAAACTATTTTTGGTATTTTTATAAAGACTTAAAAGATTTTTAGAAATATTTTTTACATGTATTTCTGTCCCAGAACAGTGGCTGACAGGCCAGGTCGGCCGACCGCACGGGTCGACCGCACCAAAGGCCGGTCGACCCTTGCGGTCGACCGACGTGCACAAACTGTGCACGTTTGGCAGACACAGGGACGGTCGGCCGGGCGGCCGACCGGACCAGAGAGCTTTGCTCTCTGTATCTGGGCGGTCGGCCGTGCGGTCGACCGGAATTGCCCAACGGTCATATTTCTGACCGTTGGCGGTCGGCCGGCCGGCCGACCGCTAGCCTGTCAGGCTGCCATATCAGCCTAACGGCTAGTTTTCTGTTTGGCCTATATAAACCCTAATTCTTTGGGATTTTGACCAAGGTTTTTACAAGAGAAAAATTTCTGTTTCCCTAGTGTTAAAAACAAGTTTTCAAAAGTGTTTTTGAGTTTTAAACTTCCAATCTTATTTGTTTTAGGTTTTTGGATAAATCAAAGAAAAGAGTATTTTGGGAGATTTGTCTTGGCTTTCATTTTCTATCTTTTACAAGAGTTTTCCCAAGTATTTTTCTTTGAGTTTCTGTTTTTCAAACACCTAGTTTTTCACACTTGAGCCTATCTTCTATCCTAATCTATTTAGGATCTTTGTTTTGTGGAAAAGAGAGTTTGTGGTTGAAAGAAACCACTTGTTCTAAAACCCTTGCTTTGATTGGGTTGCTCCCTCTTTGGTAGAGGTTGAGATTGTGGTTTACTCCCTCTAGTGAGAGGTGGAGTTGGTTGTTGTTTGCTCCCTCTAGTGAGAGGTGGAGTTGGTGTTTGTAATCCTCTTCGGTAGAGGTGTTGGTTGTTGTTTGGCTACGGGCCTACCCCTCGGTTGTGAGGCGGTGTTTGAGAGCGGAGTTTGGTACTCCCTTTGTTGTAACAAATCCTCCTCGGTGGAGGTTCCCTCGGTGGGAGATAGTGGATTGGAAATCCTTCACGGTGGTGAAGGCGGGGATGTAGAGCTAGGGGCTCGAACCTCGAAACATATCTTATTGTTAGCGTTTGATCTATTGTCTCCTAACTCTCTCTCTCTCTTTTTAGTTGTGCCTTGCATTATTTCATATTGCTCATTCTTATATGCTTGGCTTGCTTGTGTGTGTGCCTCACTTGTACTTAACCACAAGAGCTTCATATAGCACCTCAACCCATATCTAGGAGAATCAAGAGGAGTTAGTCCAGAGCCCTTCACGGGGAATTCGGCTACACTTGTGTGTTGTATTAAGTGTGTATTAAGTGTGTTGCAAAATAGTTTTTAGCTTCCACATTTAGTTTCTAGATTAGAACTTACACCTATTCACCCCCCTCTAGGTGTTTTTCAATTGGTATCAGAGCCTACGCTCCTGATATTAGGCTTAACATCCTAGGAGTGAGATCCTTTTGTTTGCTAATCTATTGTTTGCATTTGCTTGTTTGCACACTCATATAGTTTACCATGGACTTCATGACCCCACCTAGTTTTGACCCTTCCAACATTGTTGTTTGGAAGTATAGGATGTCCATGTACCTAAAAATCCTAGGATTGCATGTTTTCCTTGCCGCTACCAAGAGATGTTATCTTGGTGACCGCAATCATATAAGGGCCAATGCATTAGCCCTTGAGGCTATTAGAAGCACATTAAATAAAGAATATCTTATGCTTGCTTCTAACTTTGATTCCGCATTTGCAGTGTGGAATATGTTGACAACCACAACAACCACCTCCGAGCTTCAAGTACCAATCCAACGGGAGGAATCTAGTGGAGAATCCGAATCTCAATGCTTCATGGTCCAAGGGAATGACTCCCTTGAGGTACAATCGGAAACTCAACTAGATAGGTTTGATTCTAGTTCTTCTTGTGATGAGCATGTTGACCCCAACACTTTAAATGAAGAACTATCTATTGTTTGTGAAAAATTAATAGAAAAATATAACATTTTGAAAAAGAAGACATTTGCTTTAAATAAAGAAAATGAAAAATTGTCTTCTAAACTTGACAAAGTTTTGCAAGAAAAGGTTGAGGTCTATAATGAAAGGGATTCATTGAGATCTCAACTTGAACTTGCATTAAAAGAAAATGAATTTTTAAAATCTAAAAATGATTGCCATATTATTTTAAAGAAAAATGAAAACTTGTCTTCAAAGGTTGATTTTGTTTTAAAAGAGAATGTTGCTTTGAAAAATAAAATTATTTCTATTTCAAATGATCTAAATGTTTGTTTGAAGAAGAATGAAGTTTTACAAAATAAGATTGATTCACATGTTTGCCATGCTAGTGTAGTATCTCACACTTCACCTATTGCATGCCACACTTCTTCCTTGATTGAAAATGATATAAATTTAATTAAGAAGAAAATGGATTGTTTGGGCTCCATTATGAGCCAATGTGCCATGAACCATACACGCTTGGAATCCTTGGTTCGAAAGAAGCAAGTTCCTATTATGCATGCACACCATCCACGGCATACACGTGCTTCCCACGGTCACCACCATCACACGTATGCTCATGTGTACACATGTACACATTGTGGACGTATGGGACACCTTGCTAAATTTTGCTATGATAGAATACATAATGATAATTTAGCGAATAAGTTTGTTTGGGTTCGAGAAGGTACTAACCCCCATGGACCCAAGAAGATATGGGTACCAAAGACCACCCCTCATATTTTTGATGTAGGTGTGGGCTCTCACATGACGTGAGAGTAGCGGTACCTTGGAGTGGATGCGTTCCGAGCTTCATGAAATCAATTGGATGCATCACTTTCAAGGGATGTTTGGTGGAGATGACCACCATGTTTTGGAGACAAGGAGAGTTGCCTTCTAGGTTTTGGTAACGATTCCTAACTCCTATTTATTGTTTACATGCCTTTCATATTCATTATTTGTAGCATATTTGTTGTTTATAGATTAGTATGTAAATGCCATGATTATTAGTTCATTGACATGCATGAATAGCTTTTAGAGACACCCATGTTTAATATGGATTATTATTTTGTATTCTCACATTTGTTCTGCTATCATGTTTATCATAGTTCTAATAACATGTAGATTTACATAATAATCATGTTTATGTTTATCATGATGATTTATATTTTGTTTTATGCCTCATGATTTGATTACATGTTTAGATGTTAGTTTTCATTAAGACTAGGATTTATACTTGTACATATAGTGGGCCACAAATAAATCTATATATGTTTGTGCTTTAATGCCTATTTGAACCCATTAGATGTGCTAGTATAGTCTAGTTTTGATGATCCATGCATTTTAAACTTGTATTCTCATGTTTGGATTTATTTTATGCGTATGAGTTTTCATTTCATGTATATGTGTATTTTTGCCAAACTTTAAGATATACATGTATACCCCTTGAGTCATTTGCTTTTCATGCAAATCTTTATTATGGACTCGAATTGTGTTTAGGGATATGTATGTATACTTCATGTTTGACAAAACATACATATGCCTTGAAGTATGAAGTTTGTTTTAATGAAAATTTAGTTTTTCATGTTTTCATGTATTTATGTTTAACTTCATGTATATGTCCATCTAGTCCAAACTATTCTTATACATCTACATCCTTTTTGAGCCACGTGCCTTCATGCATATATTTTTTGTGGACTCGTTGTGTTTGGATATGTATGTATAACTCTAGTTTGTATTAGACATACATATGCCTTGAAGATTAAATAGTTTTAATGATCTTCATGTTTTGAGGAATATTAAGCTTGAATGTCTATCTTTAATGATTATGATTTTCACATTTTATTTGTACACTCACATTTATTGTTCACTCATGTTTAGTTTTCATGAGTCATATTTATGCTTCCTTGAGTTAGAGTGTTGATTATCCTTTGAATTTCATATTTTATGAAAAATTATTTATTTTTATTCCTTGCTTGAAGGATTTCGTACTAGTTAACAAAACTTTCCATTTTAACTAGTTCGTATTCTTCGGTGTGATATGAGTTATACCATGCTTATTTTGTTGTTCCAATTGGTATCATTGAACTCTTTCAATTGGTATCAATTTTGATCTTATTGTATACTCATATGTTTTTTTTATGTATGTATGCGTTCAAATTCTAATGGTATCAATGTCAATTGGTATCTAATTTTCATACATATATATTTGTTTATGCTAAGCTTGAAAACCTTAATGATTATCCTATTTCAATTGATTATTTTTAAATTGGTATCAAGCCTACGCATTGTTTTAGTTTTGTATTTCATAAAGGGGGAGAAAATTCGATTTTCATATTTCAATTGGTATTTGTACTTCCACTCCCTTACCTTGTGATAGAAAATAATAATTTCAATTTGGTATCATACGTTTAATAAGAAAAAAAATTACTCTTTTTGATATCAAGATGTTTATTTGAATGATTTAAATTGGTATCTCAAAATTTTGTTTAAACAAAATGTTCAAATTTGATTTATATTGCCTATATGCAAGGAGAGCTTAACATCTCTTCTATATATAGATTCATGATGAGTGTATCTTGTATTGAGGAGCTTGACAACTCTTCTTTATGTGATACACATGTGTAGGGGGGTTTCACATCTCCTCTTATGCATTGCATATTATGTGTTATGTGAATTAGGACTTGTCATCCCTTCTTCATGTAATGCATATATTGTTGGCCCAAAGGCCTATCACCCTAGTTTTGATGATGATCAACTCATGAAGTTATGTTTACTAATGATCTTGTGTTTAATTAGTGACAGATTTATTATCAAGATCTTAGTAGGTGCATAGCTCAACAAAGGATAAAATGTCAAGATTTGGAGCTAGCACGGTGTGATCCAAGGAGCTTTTGGATCAAGCTTGGACCAAGTCAAGATGATGAGAAGACTTCAAGGGAAGACTTCAAGATCAAGACTTGTGTCTAGGTATAAGTTTTTTGTTTTTAGATAAAATGTAAAGGATAGAATAGTTGGTGGATTGCTCAAGTATATTTATCACACACACACTCTTGATAGTTTTGTTTTTACAAAAGATTTTCTTTTAGAAAAATACATGTTTGGTTTTTGGTATTCATGTTTACATCTTTCAACCAAAACCAAGTTTATGCTTATTGTCAAAAACATAGATATTTCTCTTGATTGTGTAGTGGATCATATCCATACACACTATGCTTTAAAAGTATATCTTGTTTTTGTATTTGATGAAGATTTGGAAAAACATGTTTTAAAAAATATTATTTTGGAAAAACAGTTTTTATCATGAGCCAAATATTTTCAAGTTACAAAAATAGTCCAATCTTTTATAACATGCCTTGATTTTGTGCAAGCATGTTTGTATATCAAAGTATATTGGTAAAACTATTTTTGTAGAATTTCTATGTATTTATGGGATTTTATGTGAACCAAAAGACTTAGTTTTAAAATCCCAGAAATCTGTTTTCAGGCTTCAGCTAGTCGACTTGCTACCTTTATAGTCGACTAACTCTGAAGTCGATCGACCGGCTCGGTCGACCGACGTGCACAGACGTGCACGCCTTTGTGCACTGGAGGACGGCCGACCGTACGGGTCGACCGCTCCAGAGAGCTCTGCTCTCTGGAAATTTTGGCCGACCGTACGGGTCGACCGACAGAGAGTTCTACTCTCTGCTCCAGTGGTTCGGTCGACCCGGGCGGTCGACCGTGGCTCCAACGGTCGGATTTCTGACAGTTGGCGGTCGACCGTCCCGGTCGACCGACAGGCCTGACAGACCCCAACGGCTAGTTTTTGACAGCCTATAAATTTGGGGGTTTGGTCATTGTTTTCACCAAGATTTTGGAGAAGTTTTAGAGCCAGTTTTTCCTACTCCTTTCAGAGGTTTTTCTTCGCAAAATTTAGAGCCAATACTTCCAATTAAAAGGAGAGTTTTTATCAAGAGTGTAAAAGTGATTCTTTGAGTTTTCCTCCACCTTTCTCATCCTTGTTTTTCTCACACCAACACTTGAGCATCCATTGAGCTATTCATCTTATAGGAGTGTTGTAGTGAGAGTTTTTGGTGATCAAAGTGTTTAGATCACCAAGAGATCTTTTCTTGTTCTTTGAGGAGGCGGGCAAGTGTGCTCGCGGTGGTTTAGAGTTCTTGTGTGAACTCGGTAGTTTGAGGTGCGGCCTCGGCAAGCTAGTGGGCTTGCGGTATGTACGGGACTAGGGAGTCCGAGGGCTTGTAGGTGTTGCGGCACCGAGGAGAGATCCATTGGGATCTTGCATAGTGGAAATCCTTCGTGTGTCGAAGGTGGGGATGTAGAGCAAGTGTGCTCGAACCTCGAAACAATCCCTTGTATTTGCGATTGCCTTTTCTCTCTCTCTCTCTCTCCCTCCCTTACTTGTTTATATCTTGCATTCCTTTATTGTCTATCTTTATATGCATGATATACTTGTGTGCTTAAATTGATATACTTGCTTGGGATTGTTTGCTAACACTTGTATTCAACCAAGAGAGCCAACGCGGCACCTCAACCCATTCAAGGGGAATCTAGAGGAGTTTGTCCAGAGCCCTTCACGGGGAATTCGGCAACACTCTTTGGTTATACGTGGTGTTTAGTGTAAAAGATTTAATTAGGTCATAATTAGTTTTAGCTTCCGCATTATTAGGCTTTAAGTGACCATTAGATTAGCCATCACCTATTCACCCCCCTCTAGGTGAACTTACAATTGGTATCAGAGCTTGGTACTCTGATTTGGGTCTAACAACCTAGAGTTAAAGATCCTCATTTTAGGCTAATCACAATATTTTGTACACACACCATGGAGTTCATGTCACCACCCACTTTTGACATTCTTAACATCCAAATTTGGAAGGTCAAGATGTCTATGTACCTCAAGGCCTTAGGCATTCATGTTTATCTTGCTACAATTAAAGATTCTTATATTAATGATAGCAAGTACATTGAGGCTAATGCAAAAGCCCTAAATGCTTTGAAGAGTACCCTAAATAATGATTACTTATTTAGGGTTGCTAACATTGACTCGGCTTTTGTAGCTTGGAACATCATCACCTCCCTTGATGAAAAGGATCTATACTATGTCGGGAGCGATTCGGACGTTGGAAGCGACACCTCCAACGCGTGCTATATGGTCCAAGGGGATAACCCCCTTGAGGTAAACACCGAATCCGAGGATGAGGATGTTAACATGTCATATGAAGAACTTTCTACATTTTGTCAATTATTGCTTGAAAGACATGACATGATTAAGAAAGAAAATAAAAATTTGAAAAAGAACATTGATTGCATGCATAAAGAACAAGATTCATTTAAATCTAACATTGCATGTTTAGAAAAAGAAAATAAAGATTTGAAAAATGAGAATATTTTCTTGATGTCTAAATTGAATGATTTATGTGAAGGAAATATGATTTTGAAAGATAAAATTATTTTGGTGGAAACTCAAAAGGAAATTGTTTTAAAAGAAAACAACACTTTGAAGAAGAAAATTTTTGAAAAAGAAAAAGTTTCTAAAAAGAAGAAAAATGACTCTATTTCTCACTACTCTTTACATGCTACCATTGATGATAGTGAGATTAAGAATTTGAAAAATAAAATAGATAGTTTGAGCTCTACTTTGAGCTCTTGTGCATTCAACCATTCTAGATTGGAGTCCATGTTTGCAAAGAAACAAACTCCACCTTCTCATGCACATCATCATCATGCATATGCTTATGTTGCACGTCACGATCACAATCATACACATAAGCATCCTAAGGTGTACACTTGTACACATTGTGGCCGCAAAGGCCATTTAGCAAAATTTTGTTATGATAGGTTAGATCATTATAATTTTGCTAATAAAAGATTTTGGGTTCCTTACAAGTCTAACCCCAAAGGACCCAAGCAAAAATGGGTACCAAAATCCCTACCGTTTGTTTTTGATATAGGTGAGGGCTCTCACAAGACGTGAGAGGATTGGTGCCTTGGTAGTGATGCACTTGGACATGATGGACATACTTTTGGGATGCATCACTATCAAGGAGCTTTGGTGGGACAATCACCATGTTAGGAGCTTTAGTATTGGTAACAATCTCTAAACTCCTATTTTTATGATTATGCTTGTTCATTCATAATATTCATAGCATGTTCAGGTTTTATGATTTAATGTGCTTCATGTGGTAATAACATGCTTAGATGTAGTTTATATCAAAACTTGTATTATACATGTACAAATAGTGAGCTACAATTGATTCATATACATTTACTCTTCATGCTCATTTGTACCCACTATATGCATATGTATAGACTAGTTTTGATGATTCTCTTTTATACATGTTTTGCTAATTTTTATGCTTTACTTCATGTATATGTATTTTTAATTCAAATCTAATAAATATACATGTATACCCGTGAGTCTCTTGCTTTCATGCAAACATAATTAATAGACTCTTTTATGTTTGGGATATGTATGTGTATTGTTAGCTTCGGATAAATCATACATATACCATGAAGACTAGTGATTTATGAAAAATGAATTTTCATGTTTTTGTTTTGTTAAAAATGTGACTTATAATCTTTTTTTGAGCTTAAATGACTATTTTCATGATAATACCATTTACATAACCTTTGAACACTCATCTTTTACTTTTCAAGATAATTTTTGAGCTTTATGGACTATGAGTGCTTGAACTTTTATGTATTTAGTATAATTCAGGAAAAACATATGATTTCATGTTTTTGAAGGATCTTTAACTAGTTTTTCAAAAATCAATTTATACTAGTTATTTATTCTTCAAATTTTATAATGAGATATACACTTGATCTTACCTTGCTTCAATTGGTATCATTGGATCATTCAATTGGTATCAATATGATTATTTTTTGTATATACTCATGTTTTGATTATATGTATGTATGCCTTCAAATTCAAATTATATCAATTTCTATTGGTATTCTCTTTTCATACATATATGTGTTATTTGTGCTTAGTTAAAATTGTCTTACATATTTAAAGCACAAAGGTAAGCTAAATTCAAATCTTATTTTTTTCAAGCTTATGCATTAGTTTTTAAATTGGTATCAATGTGGTTGCTTTACTATTGATCACTATTTTATAATTGATCAGTTTCAAAATTGATATCAAAACTCAAGATTTGTTTTATTGAGAAAATTCAAAATTTTGTGTTATATGAAAAATTCAAAATGTTTGATTTGTATTTTCTATATGCAAGGAGAGCTTAACATCTCTCTTACATATGGATTCATGTTGAGTATATTATAAATTGAGGAGCTTGACAACTCTTCTTTATATGGTATACGTGTGTAGGGGAGCTTCACATCTCCTCTTATGCATTACATAATATGCGTTATGTGAATTAGGGCTTGTCATCCCTCTTTCATGTAATGTATATGTGTAGGGAAGCTAACTTAACGTCTTCCACTTCATGAATGTATATCGCATATAAATCTTTATTGATTGATTTGTATTACCCCTTCTTGATCTTTTTGTTTTTGACAAAAAGGGGAGAAAAATTTGTTTGATTTGATTTCTCTTTGAACCCTTTGTTGATGATTGACAAAAAGGGGGAGAAAGATTTTGAGTTTATATGCATGGTTGAGTAAAATTTATGTTTATGCATATATATTTTTGTATTGCAAATAGGAGAAAAAGATTTTGATTTATGCTTGTTTTGCATGTTTTATCTCCATACTTGCATACATATTCATGTGCCTCATTGTCATATCTATTATTTATTTGTTATGCATGAGTTAAGGGGGAGCTTCTTTGAAGCTTTACTTTAATCCATGCATATATAACTTCATGAGTTTTGTCATCATCAAAAAGGGGGAGATTGTTGGCCCAAAGGCCTATCACCCTAGTTTTGATGATGATCAACTCATGAAGTTATGTTTACTAATGATCTTGTGTTTAATTAGTGACAGATTCATTATCAAGATCTTAGTAGGTGCATAGCTCAACAAAGGATAAAATGTCAAGATTTGGAGCTAGCACGGTGTGATCCAAGGAGCTTTTGGATCAAGTTTGGACCAAGTCAAGATGATGAGAAAACTTCAAGGGAAGACTTCAAGATCAAGACTTGTGTCTAGGTATAAGTTTTTTGTTTTTAGATAAAATGTAAAGGATAGAATAGTTGGTGGATTGCTCAAGTATATTTATCACACACACACTCTTGATAGTTTTGTTTTTACAAAAGATTTTCTTTTAGAAAAATACATGTTTGGTTTTTGGTATTCATGTTTACATCTTTCAACCAAAATCAAGTTTATGCTTATTGTCAAAAACATAGATATTTCTCTTGATTGTGTAGTGGATCATATCCATACACACTATGCTTTAAAAGTATATCTTGTTTTTGTATTTGATGAAGATTTGGAAAAACATGTTTTAAAAAATATTGTTTTGGAAAAACAGTTTTTATCATGAGCCAAATATTTTCAAGTTATAAAAATAGTCCAATCTTTTATAACATGCCTTGATTTTGTGCAAGCATGTTTGTATATCAAAGTATATTGGTAAAACTATTTTTGTAGAATTTCTATGTATTTATGGGATTTTATGTGAACCAAAAGACTTAGTTTTAAAATCCCAGAAATCTGTTTTCAGGCTTCAGCTAGTCGACTTGCTACCTTTATAGTCGACTAACTCTGAAGTCGGTCGACCGGCTCGGTCGACCGACGTGCACAGACGTGCACGCCTTTGTGCACTGGAGGACGGCTGACCGTACGGGTCGACCGCTCCAGAGAGCTCTGCTCTCTGAAAATTTCGGCCGACCGTACGGGTCGACCGACAGAGAGTTCTACTCTCTGCTCCAGTGGTTCGGTCGACCCGGGCGGTCGACCGTGGCTCCAACGGTCGGATTTCTGACCGTTGGCGGTCGACCGTCCCGGTCGACCGGCAGGCCTGACAGACCCCAACGGCTAGTTTTTGACAGCCTATAAATTTGGGGGCTTGGTCATTGTTTTCACCAAGATTTTGGAGAAGTTTTAGAGCCAGTTTTTCCTACTCCTTTCAGAGGTTTTTCTCCATAAAATTTAGAGCCAATACTTCCAATTAAAAGGAGAGTTTTTATCAAGAGTGTAAAAGTGATTCTTTGAGTTTTCCTCCACCTTTCTCATCCTTGTTTTTCTCACACCAACACTTGAGCATCCATTGAGCTATTCATCTTATAGGAGTGTTGTAGTGAGAGTTTTTGGTGATCAAAGTGTTTAGATCACCAAGAGATCTTTTCTTGTTCTTTGAGGAGGCGGGCAAGTGTGCTCGCGGTGGTTTAGAGTTCTTGTGTGAACTCGGTGGTTTGAGGTGCGGCCTTGGCAAGCTAGTGGGCTTGCGGTATGTACGGGACTAGGGAGTCCGAGGGCTTGTAGGTGTTGCGGCACCGAGGAGAGATCCATTGGGATCTTGCATAGTGGAAATCCTTCGTGTGTCGAAGGCGGGGATGTAGAGCAAGTGTGCTCGAACCTCGAAACAATCCCTTGTGTTTGCGATTGCCTTTTCTCTCTCTCTCCCTTACTTGTTTATATCTTGCATTCCTTTATTGTCTATCTTTATATGCATGATATACTTGTGTGCTTAAATTGATATACTTGCTTGGGATTGTTTGCTAACACTTGTATTCAACCAAGAGAGCCAACGCGGCACCTCAACCCATTCAAGGGGAATCTAGAGGAGTTTGTCCAGAGCCCTTCACGGGGAATTCGTCAACACTCTTTGGTTATACGTGGTGTTTAGTGTAAAAGATTTAATTAGGTCATAATTAGTTTTAGCTTCCGCATTATTAGGTTTTAAGTGACCATTAGATTAGCCATCACCACTATTCACCCCCCCTCTAGGTGAACTTACATATATGTAGAGAAGTTAACTTAGCGTCTTCCTCTTCATGAATGTATATCGCATATACCATTTTTTGATTGTTTTTATGTTCACTTTTAATTGGTATCAAGATGCACTTCATTGCCTTATATGTTTCATTTGGTATCATGATTGCACTTCATTGTACATATTATGATTTGTTATTTACCCCTTATTTACATTGCTTTTGTTTTAGACAAAAAGGGGGAGAAAAGTTTGTTTTTATGTTTTTACCCCTTTGTTGATGATTGACAAAAAGGGGGAGAAAGATGTTGAGTTCATATATGCATGCTTATGTTTTTGCATATATTATGTTTTAATTGGTTATGTTTTTAATTGGTCTCTAGAGCCTACTTATGTCTTGCAATATTTCATTGGTATATTTCATTGGTATCTAGAGCATGTTTTAGTTTTGAAGTAAAAGAACATGTTTATGCATTATCATTCATTGCATATTTTTATTTATTTGTTTATGCATGAGTTAAGGGGGAGCTTCTTACTTTAATCCATGCATATATAACTCCATGAGTTTTGTCATCATCAAAAAGGGAGAGATTGTTGGCCCAAAGGCCTTCCACTCTAGTTTTGATGATGATTAACTCATGTAGTTATGTTTACTAATAATCTTGTGATTTTAAGTTTCAGATCTTTTAGCAAGATATTAGTTGGTGATTAGCTTCAACAAGGAGTTTAGAAGCTTTTCATGGTGATTCCGGTGCCAAAGCTTAAAGATTATTCCTTTGCACTTGGCGGATCACGGTTTGGGAGCAAGTCGACTTGAAGATGGAAGATCGTCAAGAAGACTTAGGTATCCTAGTTTAGGTTTGTGTGTTTTAGATTCATGTGTTAAGTTTAGTATAGTTGATATGCTCAAGTGCACAACACACACGTTCTTATGTTTTGGTATTTTTAACAAAACATGTTTTATGGATTTAAAGACAAAAACTATGATATATCTATGTTTCATGTATATTGGACTTATGTCCATATGCAACATGCTTTAAAGTGTTTAAGTATCATGTTTTTGTATTTGAATAAGTTTTAGGAAAAATCAGATTTCTGAAAATTCAAGTTTGATAAAATACAAGTTTTGGTTTTTTGGTAAAAATGTTAAAATACAAAAATGGTTTCACTTGCTTGATATTTGAGTTAAACTTTTTATCACATGTTTATATATCAATGCAAAATGATAAAACTATTTTTGGGTATTTTTACAAAGACTTAAAAGATTTTTAGAAATATTTTTTACATGTGTTTCTGTCCCAGAACAGTGGCTGACAGGCCAGGTCGGCCGACCGCACGGGTCGACCGACGTGCACAAACTGTGCACGTTTGGCAGACACAGGGACGGTCGGCCGGGCGGCCGACCGGACCAGAGAGCTTTGCTCTCTGTATCTGGGCGGTCGGCCGTGCGGTCGACCGGAATTGCCCAACGGTCATATTTCTGACCGTTGGCGGTCGGCCGGCCGGCCGACCGCTAGCCTGTCAGGCTGCCAGATCAGCCTAACGGCTAGTTTTCTGTTTGGCCTATATAAACCCCAATTCTTTGGGATTTCGGCCAAGGTTTTTACAAGAGAAAAATTGTTGTTTCCCTAGTGTTAAAAACAAGTTTTTAAAAGTGTTTTTGAGCTTTAAACTTCCAATCTTATTTGTCTTAGGTTTTTGGATAAATCAAAGAAAAGAGTATTTTGGGAGATTTGTCTTGGCTTTCATTTTCTATCTTTTACAAGAGTTTTCTCAAGTATTTTTCTTTGAGTTTCTGTTTTTCAAACACCTAGTTTTCCACACTTGAGCCTATCTTCTATCCTAATCTATTTAGGATCTTTGTTTTGTGGAAAAGAGAGTTTGTGGTTGAAAGAAACCAATTGTTCTAAAACCCTTGCTTTGATTGGGATGCTCCCTCTTTGGTAGAGATTGAGATTGTGGTTTACTCCCTCTAGTGAGAGGTGGAGTTGGTTGTTGTTTGCTTCCTCTAGTGAAAGGTGGAGTTGGTGTTTGTAATCCTCTTCGGTAGAGGTGTTGGTTGTTGTTTGGCTACGGGCCTACCCCTCGGTTGTGAGGCGGTGTTTGAGAGCGGAGTTCGGTACTCCCTTTGTTGTAACAAATCCTCCTCGGTGGAGGTTCCCTCGGTGGGAGATAGTGGATTGGAAATCCTTCACGGTGGTGAAGGCGGGGATGTAGAGCTAGGGGCTCGAACTTCGAAACATATCTTGTTGTTAGCGTTTGATCCATTGTCTCCTAACTCTCTCTTTCTTTTTAGTTGTGCCTTGCATTATTTCATATTGCTCATTCTTATATGCTTGGCTTGCTTGTGTGTGTGCCTCACTTGTACTTAACCACAAGAGCTTCATATAGCACCTCAACCCATATCTAGGGGAATCAAGAGGAGTTAGTCCAGAGCCCTTCACGGGGAATTAGGCTACACTTGTGTGTTGTATTAAGTGTGTTGCAAAATAGTTTTTAGCTTCCGCATTTAGTTTCTAGATTAGCACTTACACCTATTCACCCCCCTCTAGGTGTTTTTCATGATCCACTACATATATATGATGAAATATCTATGTTTTTGACATTAAGCTCTAAAATGGTTTTGGTTAAAATATATGTATACATGAAACTCCAAAAATCAAAACAGTATTTTTTTCAAAATGAAAACTCTTTTATAAAAACTCATCTAAATCTTGTATGTGAGTGTATATGTTACTTGAGCAATCCATCATCTAATCTATCCTTTACATTTTGTCTAAAAATAAAATCTTACTAAAAACAAACTTAGACACAAGTCTTCTCTTGAAGGTCTTCACTTGAAAAATCTTCTTCTCCTTCTTGACTTGGTCCAAACCTTGATCCAATGAGCTAGACTCCTCTTGAGTACTTGATGTGGTCTTGATGCACAAGCTCTTGAATCAACACGTGCTAGCTCCAAAACTTGACTTGAAATTCTTTGTTGAAGCTAAACACCTACTAAGATCTTGATCACAAATCTGAAACTAATTAAACACAAGATCATTAGTACTATAACTACATGAGTTAATCATCATCAAAACTAGAGTGATGGGCCTTTGGGCCAACAGGTCTCCTTGCCTAAGACTCTTACAACATTTGATGTAATTGTCCGGCTTTCCATTAACAAGAACAGATGATGTCCCAGAGAACAAGTAAATTTTAATCCAATCAATCAACCTTTGCCCAAACCCTCGTGCCTTTAGTAACTCGAAAAGGAAATCCCAATTAACGGAGTCAAATGCATTTTCAAAATCAATCTTGAGAAATACCACCTCAATATCGGAGCCATGCGTTGTCGCAAGAATCTCATGCATAAGCCACACTATCTAGAATGTATTTATTCAATGTGAAAGCCGATTGGACTTGATCTACAAGGAGATAAATATGTGGGTGCAGCCGATTGGCAAGAACTTTGGTTATGATCTTTTTTAGTTTTTAGGTTCCCATTGGAATAAAGTTACTAATTGGATACCTCTGTAATAAAAAATCTAGAAACAAAATGTTTATATAAAATATACTTATATGTGTACGTGTACATATAAATCCTCTACTGTATTTTATGTAGGATTATGTGTATTAATAGAAAATGATGTTAATTTGTATTGCACTTCATAAGTATATGGACTATAAAAGATGACAATGTGTCAATAAAAGTGATTGTGCATATTAGATAATTGTGTAATATAAAAGCTACTATAATTTTGTAATATACAAGACAACTTTGTCTCGTAAGAAAATCTTGTACATCATGTTAAACTTCATCATATATTATGTAACATTATTCTGACTCAAATTTAACTCAAGTTTCAATGACATGTGGGCCCGAATATAATTCACATGAGATGGGCCCACAATTCTTACTCTTGAATTAGATTTGAATTAGTACATTTGAGTTAGAAATTAAGCATTATTCGTTATGTAATTGTATAGAATACTTTAGTACATAAAAATTTAAACGTGCCTTATAGATATCTATGGCTTAATGTAAAAGATGATTGTGGAACAAAATCTCAAATATGCGTGTAGGCACACACAAGTGTTTGCATGTGTGTGAAGAATTTTATGTCTTTGCATGTATGTATGTGCGTGATGAGTTATTATTTCCACCGTGACATCGACAAACAAAAAATTTTAGAAAGCACATAGAGAGTTAAATGATCATGTCTGACATGCATGCATGCATGTGTGTCAGTAAATAAAAATGCACTTTTTATTATAACTCAACCATGGGTCGAGGTTTTATGCTGTTGTGGATTTATAAACTCTTCAAGCATGTATTGCAGGACTGTACTCACTGCATGCGTATATGGATGGTACATCACCATCAACTATAAAAAGTTACTGTTCTGTTGCACCTAACACTTTCCCTGTTAGAACTTAATTCCCTTCTTCTTGTTCTCTCTTCATGAATAATGCGGCTACCAAATATATTGGCAAGTTCATTTCATAGGTAGGTTCCTCTTCCCCGTTTCATGCCAATCAAGTGAAACTACCATCTCTGTTATAATTATCAAGTCGCACTCCTCAACCACTCCCATCTCTCATTACCAATGACCCATCAATCATCATGGCCCCTCTAAAAAGCTGAGGTGATTGACAACACACCTTCCCGTCTCATAGAAAAATATGACAAATTAAGTGCTTGCTTAGTCTTAGCCAAAGCTTTGTCACAAACGCATTAATGACAAATCCTACACGTAATTAGCATGCACTAAAACGGAACGAGGGATTATCTTGAGCTCTAGATTCTTTGACACTAGCTTGATGATGGATGACAACCCTTCAAAATCAACCCTAAAGTCCTCATATGGGCCAATCGCCTTGCGAAATATGGGGCTAGCATCAATAACTTAGCGACAGATTAGAATATGGAGACGTATCTTAGTTGGAAAATGCCATATATATTGGGTTCAGAAACTAAGAGTGAATCTGTGAGCATGCTGGATTGCAGGGCATAGAATGGCTTCAACATTATCTGATCTCTTGGAAAGGGACCTCACAGTTTCTTTCCTTCATCAATAGAAATAGGTATTGCCATCAATGCCATGAGGGGCTAGCTCAATCAATAAAGTATAAGCTTTAAAGTCTAGACAAGATTGGAGTTGCCTGCTTTCATCCTTCGGCGTTTGCTTGCCCAAGTTGGACACTGGCCAGAGGACGAGAGGGCATCTCCAATCTAAGCCGAAAGGACCTTCGCAATGTTGAGTTACCTCGTGTCGTTTGGAAAGCTGTCGATGCGTTGATGGTGATCACTACTGGTTGTTTTGACGATAATATTTTGTGGCTGCACTTAGCATTGGATTCAGAGCTGACGGGGAATCTGATAGGGATAGCTCCGACCTGACTTGACTCTGATATGCACCTGAAATTATCAACTGATAACAACAACAATGCTATCATCAATCAATCTCGCTCGTGGCTTGGAAAATGGATCACAGCTACTCCAGGTTACAACTCTTTACAGCAGCCATCGGTGTTGGGATTTAAGACTAGTTGTCTATCTCCAGCTTGCGATCTATACCGTGCGTGCATTGATATGATATCATGCTGAGGGCAGTCAGTTAGCGGACAACATATTTAGATAATTATATCCATGAATTCAAATCCAGGCGATGTCCTTTCTAAGCTTGAGCTGAGAGCACTGTTGTTGATCAATGCCGATACAGTAACAGAGAAACACCGAGTTGAAGAGTCGGCAGCGAAAAATATAGAAGATCTACCACTAGCAAGCAATTGAGACTAATCACCACACAACAAAAAAACACCAGATTTAACATGGTTCGGTGAGAATGCCCACGTCCATGGAGAGGAGGGGAGAAATTTATTAGAAACAAAGGAGAAAAATACAAGAGTTACAAGAAGATTTCTCTCTCATAATTCTCAATAGTGGAATCTCTCTTATACTTGACTTCTATTGACTTACCTTCAAAAGGCCATCCCTAAAGGGTTTATATAGGCCCTAGGATGATGCTAATCTAACCCAAACTTTAACAATCAAATCAGTATCGTTTCAGAGAAAGAAAGAAACCCGAGTCAATTCAAACAAAAAACAGAACCAGATTTGGAAACTGTAAGAACCCGACTCTAATCGACTAGGCTTTAGTATAAGTCAACTAATACCGTGTGTTATTCTATTATACACTTTTATTAGTCGACTACTCTAACAAAATTCCGAGAACCCATCTCTTTGATTACCAGTACTAGTCGACTATACCAAAATATAAGTTGAAAAGATACACCTAGAGGGAGATTTAATCTAGAACAAAAAGTGCGGAATTAAAAATAAATGCTAACACACACAACGTGTAACCAAGAGTGAAGCTGAATTCTCCGTGAAGGGCTGTACATCTTCTCCTCACGATTCCTCTAAACTAAGAGTTGAGGTATTTCAATAGCTCTCTTGGTTAAATACAAGCGTAAGCACACAAACAATATCAAGCATGTATAGATATGAGCAATAATAACAATACAAGATATAAGAGTAGAGAATTCAGAAATAGAGAGATCCAAACGTAAACACAAAGATATGTTTCGAGGTTCAAGCCACCGCCCTACGTCGTCGCCTTCACACTGAAGAATTTCAACTATCCACTAAATATCTTCCACCAAGAAATTATAACTTAAAACTGAGAGTATACAACTTCAACTCTCTCATACCTTTACACAAGAGGGTAAGCACAAAACCAAGCACATAGCAAAGAAGAAATTACAACTTGATGATTCAATGATCACAAATAATACTTGGTGATCTCAAAAGACCATAAACAAAACCTCTTATAATATAATGATCCGAAAGGATAGATTTGCAATGAAGAGTTCAAGTATGTGAGTGAATAAAAATTTTGAAAAAGAAACACAAAGAGAAGCACATGGGAAAACTCTTGAAATGATATAAGAAATGTAGAAAAAGAAACTAGATTCTTAAAACTTATTTTTCTTTGATTTTTTAAAACTTTGAAACTAAATAAAGATATAGAATTTTAGCAACAAAAACTTATTTAAAAACTCTTAGAAAGTAGGCAAAATAACTCTTAAAAACTTGTTAAAAATCTTACCAAAACGGGCTCCTAAAGCCCCTTTTATAAACAGCTCAAAAAAGTAGCCGTTAGGCTCAGATTGAACTGTCGGTCGACCGGTCGGTCGACCGCCAATGGTCAAAAATCCGACCGTTGGGGTTGCTGGTTGACCACCCGGTCGACCGACCCAGAAACAAAGAGTAAGACTCTCTTGGTCGGTCGACCGAGCCAAGCACGAAAGTGGGCTTGAGCTAGTCAGTCGACCGCTAGTTGGGCTCGTGTAAATGTGCACATTGGTCGATCGGTCGGTCAACCGAGTTAGCTTGCGGTCGACCATTCGGTCAACCGTAAGCAGCCTAAAAGCCTAAATTTTAGGGTTTAAAAACTAACTTCATAAACCCATAAAAATTCCAATAAATTCTCAAAATTTTCACAAAAATAAGTTCATATAAATACTTGAAAGTACAAATATGTGTGATTAAAAATCAACACATATTACAAACAATTGAACTATTTTTGCGATAAAGAAATATAGGCAAAAAACAAATACCTTATTTTCCAAAATCCAAACATTAAAATGAAAATCCAATTTTTCTATAAACTATATAAATACAAAAATAAGTTATTGAAACACATTTGAAGCATGATGTGCATGGATAGAATCCAATACACATAGTAAATGATATATACTTATTTTTGACAATAAATACCAAAATAAGTTTTCATAAAAACAAAACTTAAAACATGAACTATATCCTTAAAAATAAGTTATCTAAGCATATGAAGGATAAATTCATATGAATGAAATCTAATACACATATTGTCACGCCCCGCTTCCCAAAATACGCTGAAGCGGAGACGTGACGAGAGTTGCCGATGCATATACGCAAGAAAAATACCTCATGCATACGCGCTAAGCTAAATTAACCTGGACAAGCTATAAATCTAAATCATAATAAATCAAGGATCACTGCAATATCACATATAAGCATCCACACATAATATCAGATAAAAAGAACTGAAATAAAAACTGAATCTTATATATATCGAGAATCAGGAAATAACATGAAGATAAGAGAGATAAGAATACCAGAAACAAAAAGAGAGAAACTCCAGATCCTTGCGAAGCGTACGATCACACGACCACCTGAACAATATAAGAAGGTGTCCAAAAACCTGGACGTGCGAATCCAGGGTTGTCAGAAGCAACCTAATGAGTGTATGTAAAGAAAAAGGTGCTCGTGCATAAAAATAATGTAAGCAATAACAACATGATAAACTAATATAGAAGATAATAGAATAATCAATATTAAGAACAAAGTTATGAATGATATATAACTGGTATCATGATAAAAGGAAACCACTAATGTCAAGATGTGTAATTTAGCATATGTCACTAGTCTGATATACAATCCGGTCATATGTAAAGGGAAAGGTAGTTACGATTAGTCACAATACAATGTTATTAATTATGTCAGCGAACACCAACTGCCAACTGTAATAGACACATCCCATACTACGCCTATCACATATGTCAATCGATATCCTAAATTTATTGAAATTGATTGGTTGGAGACGTTGTCAATACTTTAGGTGGGTTCCGTACATACACGGAACCACGACCCAATCACCTGGCGCTGAACCAGGTCCTACCACTAGGTAGTCAATAACAATAATAATGTGTCAATAACAATGACAATATGAACAATACGGGATGTCGGTCATCTCTCGGAACCCTGCAGTAGAACTGTATCTCGGTTGCGTAGTCTGTATCTTAGGTCCACCAAAAATACAGACGATGTCTCCTTCATCAATTTCTCCAATCCCAATGTAAGTTGTCGATTTATATTATTATTTTATAACCATCAATATTCATGTTATTTCGATTACTGGGACGATATGGTGACAATAACAATATAAATGAAGTAATAATAACAATAGGGTTTTTTTAAATTTTTATCTAGCCAAAAAATTGTTTTTCAATAACGGGTCTGTTTTGTAATTGGGTCGGGTTACAATGGATTAAAACCCACAATGCTTGGGCTGGACTGAAACTAGGCTTTCTGAAATTGAGCTTCAGAAAATATACATATAAATATATACATTATATTTTTTCTTTTCTATTTTTCTAGCCTGGCCCAGAAACCTGGCCCAGGGCCTGCTCTCGGCCAGGCCGAGAGCAGGCCCAATGTTTTTTTTTTTTGTGGCCTGGGCTAGGGGCGGCCCCGGCCACCGGGCCTAGTCTAAAATCCTGTCACGGCCCGCTTCCCAAAATACATGGAAAAGAGTCGCGACAAGAGTCGGCGACGCATGTACGCGAGAAAAATACCCCACACATATGCGCTAAGTCTCAAGTAACCCTAAACAAGCTATAAATTTAAACTATAATGAATCATGATTACTGAAATATCACATATAAGTATCCACACATGATATCATATAAAAGAACTAGAATAAAGACTCAATCTCATATACATGAATCAAGAAAAGTGTAGAAATAAGAATAAAAAGAGGTAAGAATACCTGAATCAAAAAGAAAAAACTACAACTTCTCGCGAAGCGTATGAGCTCAACGAACACCTGAACAATATAAGAACGTGCCCAAAAGCCAGGTTCCAAGAGACAAGACCAGGTAAAAAGGTAGGGATGAATATAAGAATCAAGGAGAGAATCCAAACTACTTTGGAAGAAGAGTTGGAATCAGGAGTATCAAGAGATCAAATAGATGAATTTTCAAAGAGAGGATGATCAATTCTCAAGTGGACTCAGTATCCTTGTGTGATTTCTATTTGTATATTGCAGTGTCAATATAACTTGTTTCAAGTTACCATAAAGAATTAGATTCTCTTTGAGTAAACCTGGCTCTGATACCAAAAAATCTTGTCATACCCCACTTCCCAAAATACGTGAAAATAGAGTCGCGACAAGAGTTGGCGACGCATGTACGCGAGGAAAATACCCCACGCATATGCGCTAAGCCTCAAGTAACCTCAAACAAGCTATAAATCTAAACTTTAATGAATCATGATTACTGTAATATCACATATAAGTATCCATACATGATACCATATAAAAGAAGTGGAATAAAGACTCAATCTGATATACATGAATCAAGAAAAGTGCAGAAACAGGAATAAAAAGAGTCGGCGACGCATATACGCAAGCGAAATACCTCACGCATACACGCTAAACCTAAAGTAACCTAGACAAACTATAAATCTAAACCATAATAAATCAACAATCACTACAATATCACATATAAGCATCCACGCATGATATCATATAAAAAGAATTGAAATAAAGACTGAATCTGATATATATCGAGAATTAGGAAATAACAGGAAGACAAGAGAGATAAGAATACCAGAAATAAAAAAGAGAAACTCTAGATCTCGCGAAGCGTACAATCACACGAACACCTGAACAATATAAGAAGGTGTCAAAAAACCTGAACGTGCGAATCCAGGGTCGTCAGAAGCGACCTAATGAGTGTGTGTAAAGAAAAAGGTGCTCGTGCATAAAAATAATGTAAGCAATAACAACATGATAAACTGATATAAAAGGTAACGAAATAATCAATATCAAGAACAAAGTTATGAACGATCTATAACTGGTATCATGATAAAAGGAAACCACTAATATCAAGATGTGTAACCTAACATATTTCACTAGCTGGAATACAATCCGGCCATGTGTAAAGGGAAAGGTGGTTACGGTTAGTCATAATACAACATTATTAATTATATCAGCGAACACCAATTGCCACCTGTAATAGACGCATCCCATACTACGTCTATCACACGTGTCAATCGATATCCTAAATTTATTGAAATTGATTAGTTGGAGACGTTGTCCATGCTTTAGGTGGGTTTCGTATATACCCGGAACCATGGCCCAATCACCTGGCGCTGAACTAGGTCCTACCGTTAGGTAGTCAATAATAATAACAATGTGTCAATAACAATGATAATATAAACATTACATGATGTTAGTCATCCCCCGGAACCCTGCAGTGGAACCGTATCTCAGCTGCCCAACCTGTATCCTAGGTCCACCCAAGATACAGACGTTGTCTCCTTCATCAATTTTTTCAATCCCAGTGTAAGTTGTCGGTTTACATTATTATTTTATAACAATCAATATCCATATTATTTTGATTACTGAGATGATATGGTGATAGTAACAATATCAATGAAATAATAATAACAATGAGGACAATATTATCGTGTAAACGGTAGAACAATGAAACAATACATGTGTTACGGTCTGACAATATTTTCCCAGTAACTTTTAGTAACATGCACTGTATTGTTATCAAGTAGATGTCATATATAGTCAGGCAAGTTTTCAAGGGGTATCAGATGTCCAGGATCAAGAATATTATGCAAGGTTTATTAAAAGAGATATAAAAATATTCACAAGACAATTTATTTTGTATTTAATACATGTAGACGTGGACTATTAACTTACAAGTATGAACCATAATTAAGTTTGAACAATGATTAAAATATAAAATAATATTTATAGAATTAGACCGGATAAAACACTCACGTGAAATAATATTGAAATATTTAATGAGAAAATAAAGAACACTCACCTGGGCTTATAGCGCATCGAATTACCAATTTTGAGGACTCTACATTAAATACATTCGAATTTACATAAGGTATCAAATTTTACATGTATCGAATTTTACATTAGATATCATATTTATTCAGTATTTTAAATTAAATATGGATGTTTCAGGTCTTAAAACAAGATTGTATGATGATGCATTGAGTTTATAGGATTAATCAGATTTTATTTACTGATTTTTGTAGGGTTTAATGGTTTAAAACATGAAAATTCCTTATCGGGCCTGAATGTTAGAATATCAGGTTTCAATTTAGAACGCAGTGGTTCAATCTAACATGACATGTAAATACTCCCAAAATTTTTAGTTGGTTCTAGAGGTTATCTAGAGATTTATTCCTATTTTAATTTATTTTTTTAAATTTTATCTAGTCAATAAAATTGTGTTTCAATAAGTTAATTGGTCTGTTTTTT
This sequence comes from Agave tequilana, assembly GCA_038442645.1. Taxonomy (NCBI): domain Eukaryota; kingdom Viridiplantae; phylum Streptophyta; class Magnoliopsida; order Asparagales; family Asparagaceae; genus Agave; species Agave tequilana. The sequence continues at coordinate 80,828 of JAVJIF010013287.1, read as the reverse complement.
TTTTTATTTCGATCGGGTTTAAATATATTAGATCCATAATATTTAGGCTGTACTAAAAATTGGGCTTCCTAAATTTGGGCTCCAGAGTATATCTATATATTTATATTTTTGTTTTCTGTTTTTGAGCCTGGCCCATTAACGAGGCCCAAATATATTTTTTTTTCCTTTTTACTTTTGCCTGGGCCAGTGGCGACTAGGCCAGGCCAGTGGCCAGTGGCGACCTTGGCCACTGGCGGGCTTGTCTGGACCCGGCCCGAGCGGCCCATCCCTTTTTCCTTTTTTTCCCTTTTTTCTCTGGTTTTGGCTCAGTGGCGGCCCAGGCAACTGGGCCAGCCTGTGCGCCCGGGTGCGGGTTCACACCCGTTGCACAAACTCGGATCTGTGCAGCAGCAATCTTTTATTTATTTTTTTCCAGCTTTGAAATTTCTTTTTTTTTTATACTTTACTTATTTGATATATTACCTTAAATATATTTTGATTAAGGGGTAAGGTTCTAAAATTTTCTTTTTGGAAGAAATATTTTTAATATGAAATTTTTTAATCCAAACTAATTCTTTTTCTTTTTAATATTTCAAAATTTTGTTTTTAAAAATGTTTTCTATAGTTTAATTAGGGTAATAATTTATTAATTTTATATATTTTATTTAGATAAAGGTGCGATTTTTAATGAAGAAAAGATTCATGCAAAGATAAATCTAAGCATGGTAATTTTAATTTAATTGAATTTTTCTTTGTACAAATTTATTTTATTTAAAATTTTTTGGGATGAGATCTAAATGCATGGAAAGAAAAAGTTAAACATGATATATCATTAATTTATGGTTCATACAATTTATCTAGATTTTAGAGAAGATTTAAGTTTCATAAAAGAATTTTGATCATGTTATACGATTACATTCTTGTTATTGCAATTTTTTTTATCTAGATCTTTAGATAAGAATTTTAGTCTTTAAAATTCATGGGAAGATAATCTAATCATGACACTTTAAAATAAATTTTTTAATTCATAAAAATTTGATTTTTACTTACTTGGATTGATTACCTAAGCCTGCTCCTCAATCTCCATGTCTCGGACACGTTCCTCTATCACGATTGATTTTAAGGAGAGGTAAAAAGAAGAAGAAGAAGTGTTGAATTTGAATTTCTTTCTGACTGTCATTCTTTTTTTTTTAAGGAAGCAAGAGAAAAGGGTTACGTTAATATAATAGGATAAGATTTTTTATGTTAGGATTTTTAACAATCAGATTGTTAAGATAAGAAATCAGGTTGTTAAGATGAAGATCCTAAAGATCTCTTGAGATCTTTCAGTTGGAAATTTGAAATTTAAATTTAGCTTTAGGTTTGTTTAAATAAATTAGATCTCCTACTTAACCATACGTCAATGTGGCATTATGGTTTAGGTTTTAGGATTTAGTAAAAAGTAACATGAGTTCAAAACTTGACATAAACAAATTAAGCATACAATTATATATATAAATTTTTATTACTATATTTATTTTTTTGTTTCTTTATTTATTTTTATTTTATTTTATTATGGATATGTATTTTTTTTGTTTCTTTATTTATTTTTATTTTATTTTATTATGGATATGAGTTAGATGGGTTATGATTTATTGGATAATAAGATTATAGGTTGGAAAAGAAGATCAATTAGGAATAATACCAACAATAACATAATAATAATAATGCTAATAATAATGTATAAAATATAATACATACATATACTTGTGTAAATGCAAATCAAAAGCATATGCACTAATATGTATGCACATATATTTATACACATGCATAAAATAAATTAATCAATAATAATAAGTAAATTTAAATAAAATTAATAAAAGTAGAAATATAGTATTATTAGTTAGAGGATATTACACATATAAACCAAAGTAAACTTGTTTTGATGAAATACATTCATTATACCGAAAGATGTATACATGATATATTAAAATACAAAACGTATTCATGTTAAATCGAAACACAAACTCATAGAAATAATTTTTTATAAACCATTGAAACTCTAATATGTGTGGATAGAATCCAACACATATATAAACCATAAAACTTATTCTATTGAGATGTAAATCATGTAAACTTAAATTCTTGAAACTAAAACATCTAAACCGAAAACCAAAAACTATAAACCTTTTGTGTGTGTACTTGAGCAATTCAAAACTAGACTATTCTTACACAAGATCTAAACAAACAAACAAATCTAGACCAAAGTCTTCTGTAAATCTTCTTCGCCAAAATAACTCGATCCAAACGCGATCCAAAAAGTGACAACTCCATCTTGAGTTCTTAATGCGAACTTTAAGGCTTGAGCTCTTGAATCATCTCATGATAACTATGAAACTTGACTTCGAGTCCATTGTAGGAGCTAAACACCAATAATGATCTTGACATACATCTGAAACTTAATAAATATATGATCATTAGTAACGTAACTATAAGAATTAGTCATCATCAAAACTAGGGTGAAATACCTTTAGGCCAATAATCTTCCCCTTTTTGATGATGACAAAACTCATAAAGTTATATATATGCATAGATTAAAATTGAGATTTGCAAAGCTCTCCCTTAACTCATGCATAACATAAATAAAGATATATATATATATATTTTTTCAATGAAGCACTTAAAAATAAAAACATATATATACATAAACACTAATAAACATGCATATATATTAATACTCTGATATCAATTGAATGGATATGCAATAAAAACTCTACATATCAAAATCATAAAACATATGCATATGGATATACATAAAACATATAAGCATGTATAAACAACAAAATCATTCAAATATGCATATATAAACTAATTTTTCTCTCCTTTTTTGTCAATCATCAACAAAGGATCAAAAGACCAATTTAAAACATATACCAATAGAAAATAAAAATATATACCAATTTAAAGTGAAAAATAAAAAATATTTTAATACCAAAAAATATACAAATTGAAAAATAACATGGATATCATATAAAAACTATACCAATTGAAAGTAAACAATCCATGATATCAATCTTTTTGAATTCTAAACCATTTTGCAATGTAAATACCAATCGTAAACAATTGATACAAATATGAAAAATATAAGCATCTTCTAAAATAAAATATTTTTCTCAAAAAGAGTGGAGTAAGATACCGATTGAAAATAAAATCAAGAATTTTTCTCCCTTTTTGAAATACCAACAAAACCAATGCATAAGCTTGTAAAAGATACCAATTAACATTTAGAACTAAATTAAACTTAGCATAAAACAATTTGTGTTGTAAAACATAAATATATAAACATTATTAATCTAGCACAAAAAATCATATAAATGTATGTATGATCAATTTAAATACCAATTGAAATATGATGCATACATATATAAGAAAACATGAATATACAAAAATGAAGTATCATAAGAATCATGTATAACTCATAACATCCATCCTATCGTGCATATGTTTAAAAAGATATACATTGTGAGCATACAAGGCATGGTCGTCCAACCAACCACCCTTCTAAGGTGAAAAATAATTTTTGAAAATAATTTTAGCATAGGTTGAAAACACTACCAATTGAATAATAAAAAATTAGTAAGGCATAAAACATATATATGTATCCCATGAAAACATGTTAAATACACATAATTGACACTTAAAGATAAATGAATCAAAAATCATGAGTAAACAAATAATCTAGAGTGCACAAAAATCATGTAATCAACATATGCATGGAGATAAGGTAATGAAGCTCAATCGAAACAAATGAAATTTTTTTCATAAACATGAAAATATAAATCATGAGAAATCTCATTTGCGTCAAAACTTATTAAGAAACATATAGAGGATGTAAATATAAACTTCAAGGAATATGTATGTAATATCAAAACTAAAGTATACATATTTATCCCAAATAAGAAGTGAGTCCATAAGAGAATATGTGGCATATAATGTAAGTGACTCAAAGATAAAACATGTATATCAAGTAGTTTTGACAAAATCTATATATACATGAAGCTAAATACAATCTCATTTAAAAACAAAACATGTCAAAGGAAAACAAGTATAGAAGTACAAGTATAAATGCAAGATTTATCAGAATTAGATTATACAAGTACATGTAAGAAGTACACATGAGCAATAAAGCACGCAAATATAAGAATCAAGTGTAATTCACTAATTGTATAAGTATAAACACAAGTTTTAATGAAAATTACATCTAAACATGTAATCAAAACATGATATGCACAAAAATAACAAAATATGAAAGATGAAACAATATGATCATTAGTATAATGCAAGTATTATTAATATTAGGATATACACAATAGTTAAACAATAATTGAGAATACAGAGATATAAATCCATATAAATACGGATGTATCTCAAAGACTATATATGTATATCACAAGTTTAATAAGTATTGCATTTACACATGATTAGTATGAAAAACCATGAAATGCTAAAATCATCAATTTAAAGCATACAAATATAAACATGATATGGAGGATAGAGATAGTTATCAAACCGGAAGAATTAGTTTCATGTCTCCAAAAACATGGTGGTCCTCCCACTAAAACTTCTCGATAGCGATGCATTCAATGTAGTGTCCATCAAGCTCAAACGCATCCACCACCAAGGCACCACATTTCTCACGTCTTGTGAGAGACCATACCTATATCAAGAAAAATCGGAATGGTTTTTGGTACCAAAACGTTCTTGGGTCCCTAATCCGAACAAGTTTACTTGCAAAATTTAAAGTATTTATTCTACCATAACAAAAATTTTGCAAGGTGGCTCGTACGATTACAATGTGTACAAGTGCACAATCTAGCATACATGGAATCGTGTGTGTGAACATGATGAGCATGTGCATGCCATGAAGGGTATGCATGCAAATGTAGAGCATGTTTCTTGCGAACATGGATTCCAACCTCTTGCGGTTAATGGCACATTGGCTCAAAGTGGAGTCTAAACAATCAACACTCTTCTTCAAAACATGAATATCATTCTCAAAAATGGAAGATGACGTGGAGAAAGCATGAGAAACAATATTTTTATCACAAGAAGATGAAGTAATAGAAGTATGACTAACATGAGAGTCAAGATCATTTTTCAAAGAAACTTTTCAATAGAAACACATTCTAATTCCTTGAAAATTAAAACAATCTTATTTTTCAAAGAATCATTTTTTTAAAAACAGAATCAAGTTTAGAAGACAGAACATCGTTTTTCTTCAAAATAACATTAAAATTATTTTTGTTTTTCAAAATCTCATTTTTCTTTAAAATAAGATCAAGTTGAGTTTTCAATGAATCTCTATCACTTGAAATCTCAACCTTTTCTTTTAAAACGAAATCGAGTTTTAAAAATAATAACTCATTTTTTTCTTTTTTAAATCAAAATTCTTACTTTTTAAAATCTTGTATTCTGAAAGCAAGTTTTCACAAAACATAAAAAGCTCTTCATTCAAGGCATATCCATAGCATTATCATCATTAAAAGAGGTAGCACAATCATCTAGATGAGTGTCCAAAGTTACCTCAGGGGAGTCAATCCCTTGTACCATATAGCACGCTTGGTCGGACTCATCTACAATAGATTCTCTCTCAACATCGTGTGAAGCTTGTCCTTAGGAGAGACCAATGTGTTCCACACTGTAAAAGCGGAATCACAATAAGAAACCATAGATAAATATTTTTTGCTAAGTATTTGCCTAAGTGCATGCAATGCTTGTGTATTAGTTTCTAAATACTTGTCATTACCAATATAAAATTTCTTGGTAGTGGCAAGATAAACATGCAATCTTAGGGCTTTAAGGTAAGCACTCATCTTAAACTTTCACATATTAATGTTAGAAACATCATACATGGGTGGTGCAAGATAATCCATGAGTATAAACAAACAAGTGTGCAAGGCAAATAACTAGATTCACAATAAAAGGATCACACTCTTAAGTGGTTAAACTAAATATCAGGAGCGTAGGCTCTGATACAAATTGAAAAGATACACCTAGAGTGGGGTGAATAGGTGTAGTGCTAATCTAAGACAAAAAGTGCGAAATTAAAACTAAATGCTAACACATACAACGTGTAACCAAGAGTGAAGCCAAATTTCTCGTGAAGGACTCTAGAACTTCTCCTCATGATTCCTCTAAACTAAGAGTTGAGGTGCTTCAATAGCTCTCTTGGTTAAACTCAAGTGTGAGTACACAAACAATATCAAGCATGTATAGATATGAGCAATAATAGCAATGTAAAATATAAGAGTAGAGAGATAGAGAGATTCAAACGCAAGCATAAGAATATGTTTCAAGGATCGAGTCACCACTTTTCGTCCCCGCCTTCACACAGAAGGATTTCAACTATCTACTAAGGATCTTCCACAAAGGGACCTCCACTGAGGAATTACAACTTACAACTGGGAGTACACAACTTCAACTCTCTCACACCTCTACATAAGAGGGTAGTCACAAAACCAAGCACAAAGCAAAGAAGACATTACAACTTGATGATCCAATGAGCATAAACAATACTTGGTGATCTCAAAGACCTCACAATACAATAATCCTAGAAGATAGATTTGCAATAAAGAGCTCAAGTATGTGAGTGAATAAAAATTTTGAAAAAGAAACACAAAGAGAAACACTTGAAAAAACTCTTGAAATGATATAAGAAATATAGAACAAGAAACTAGATTCCCAAAACTTGTTTTTCTTTGATTTTTCAAAACTTTGAAACTAAATAAAGATATAGAGTTTTAGCACCAAAAATTTGTTTAAAAACTCTTCAAAAAGTAGGCAGAATAGCTCTTAAAAACTTGTTAGAAATCTTGACCAAAACTTGCTCCAAAAGCCCTTTTTATAGATCAAAAAACTAGCTATTTGGCTCAGATTGAAATGTCGGTCGACCGATCAGTCGACCGCCAACGGTCGACCATTGGAGATGCCGGTCAACCGCCCCAAAAACTGAGAGTAAGACTCTCTTAGTTGGTCAACCGAGCCAAGCCCAAAAGTAGGCTTGAGCCAGTTGGTCTCGTTTACATGTGCACGTAGGTGGTTCGGTCGGTCGATCGAGCTAGCTTGCGGTCGACCGGTCAGTCGACCGTAAGCAGCCCAAAAACCCAAATTTCAAGGTTTAAAACCAACTTCATAAATCCATAAAAATTCCAATAAATCCTCATAAATTCCACAAAAATAAGTTCATATAAATACTTTGAGGACAAATCTGTGTGATCTAAACTCAACACATATTACAAACAATTAAACAATTTTTGCAATAAAAAAATATAGGCAAAAACGAAAAACCGTATTTTTCAAAATCCAAACATTGAAATGGAAATCCGATTTTTCTATAAACTTGTATAAATACAAAAATAAGTTAATGAAAAACATTTGAAGCATGATGTGCATGGATAGAATACAATACACATGGTAAATGATATATACTTATTTTTGATAATAAATACCAAAATAAATTTTGATAAAATTAAAACTTAAACACATGAACTATATCCATCAAAGTAAGTTATCTAAGCATATGAAGGATAAATTCATATGGATGAAATCTAATACACATATAAATCGAAGTAAACTTGTTTTGATCAAATACATTCATGATAGCGAAAGATGTATACATGATATATTAAAATACAAAACGTATACATGTTAAACTAAAACTTAGAAATATTTTTTTATAAACCATTGAAGCTCTAATATGTGTGGATAAAATCCAACACATATCTAAACCATAAAACTTATTCTATTGAGATATAAACCATGTAAACAAAATTCTTGAAACTAAAATGGTTGAACTGAAAACCAAAAATTATAAACCTTGTGTGTGTATACTTGAGCAATTTAAAACTAGACTATCCTTACACAAGATCTAAACAAACAAACAAACTTAGAGTAAAGTCTTCTTGTAAATCTCCTTCTCTAAGACGTCTCGATCCAACACGCTCCAAAGAGTAACAACTCCATCTCGAGTCCTTGATGCGAACTTTAAGGCTTGAGCTCTTGAATCATCTCGTGATAACTTTGAAACTTGACTTCGAGTCAATTGTATAGGAGCTAAATCGCAATAATGATTTTGACCTATATCTGAAATTTAATAAATACAAGATCATTAGTATCATAACTACAAGAGTTAGTCATCATCAAAACTAGGGTGAAAGGCCTTTGAGTTAACATAAGTTGACTAGGCAAAATCATAAGTCGACTAATGGGATTATAAGTCGATTTATAACATGCACAAATTCTGTAATGTCCGTGCTTGATCTCTGAAACTTGTAACACCTCTATTTGAACTTGTATTCTTCTCCAATGAATATGAGACACTCAAAATACTAACAATCTCTACCTTGACTCATGTTTATTGAGTCTCTTTGTAGAAATTGGCCTCCACTTCATTTACCATACTTTCTCCCCCTTTTTTGTGACTTCACATATCTCCCTCCCATGAGCCCGGTTTTCACCTTACCTTTGGAGAACCTTGATGAAGTTCAGAGATGCTCTGCACTTCTCCATCAAAATGGTCTTCGTCATCATGTATGCTGGATTCTTCTTCGTAGTAATCTTTACCAAGTCGATCAATGTGTCATCCACGACCCACTAACGTATCAGATGATATCTCATATCAATATGCTTCATCCTCTTATGATACCTGTGATATTTAGCAAGATGAATAGCACTCTGACTGTCGTAATGAACCCGAACTGAATCCTACATCATACCAAATGTCTCGACCAATCCTCCCAATCACAAAGTTTCCTTTGATATCTCAACTGCAGCCATGTACTCAACCTCTGTTAATATAGGAGCTACTTGTCTTGCAACTCTGTGTTCTAACTAATGACACACTTAGCTATCGTGATCACATAGCTCATCATAGATCTTTGCTGATCAAGATCATCTGCATAATCTGCAACAACATAGCCTTGTAATTGTTGGCCCAAAGGCCTATCACTCTAGTTTTGATGATGATCAACTCATGTAGTTATGGTACTAATGATCTTGTGTTTAATTAGTTTCAGATTTGTGATCAAGATCTTAGTAGGTGTGTAGCTTCAACAAAGGATTTAAAGTCAAGCTTTGAAGCTAGCACGGTTTGATTCAAGAGCTTGTTCATCAAGACCACATCAAGTACTCAAGAGGAGTCTAGCTCTTTGGATCGAGTTTGGACCAAGTCAAGAAGATAAGAAGACTTCAAGTGAAGACCTTCAAGATCAAGACTTGTGTCTGGGTTTGTTTTTTATAAGATTTTATTTTTAGATAAAATATAAAGAATAGAATAGTTGGTGGATTGCTCAAGTATATCTTACAAACACACACTCTTGATTTAGATAAGTTTTTTATAAAAGAATTTTCTTTTAGAAAAATACCAGTTTGGTTTTTGGAATTCAAAGTATATATGTCTTTAACCAAAACCATGTTTAGTGCTTAATGTCAAAAACATAGATATTTCATCATGTATGTGTAATGGATCATATCCATACACTCTATGCTTTAAAAGTATTTAAAATATCTTATTTTTGTATTTGGAGAAGTCTTGGAAAAATAAGTTTTGAAAAACCAATTTTGAAAAAATACAGTTTTCGTTTTTAGTCAAAATTTCCAAGTTACAAAAATACTTCAAATTATTTGTAACATATTTTGATTTTGCTCAAGCACGTTTGATTATCAAAGTATAATGTTAAAACTAATTTTGTAGATTTTTCATAATTTTATGGGATTTTATTTATGCTAAAAAGTCAACATTTTTATCCCTATAATTTGTCTGGTCTGGCTTCTGCCGGTCGACCGGACCGGTCGACCGAGCTTTAAGTCGGTCGACCAGGACGGTCGACCGACTTGCACAAACGTGCATGCCAGGACTGCTGGAGGGCCGGTCGACCGATCCCGGTCGACTGCAGAGAGCTTCTGCTCTCTGGAAAGCCTCGGTCGACCAGGCCGGTCGACCGACAGAGAACTTTGTTCTCTATTCCAGGTAGCGGTCGACCGGGCCAGTCGACTGACGCCCCAACGGTCAGATTTCTGACCGTTGGCGGTCGACCGGGCCGGTCGACCGTCAGCCGTCAGGGCTGATATTTTGCCCCAACGGCTAGTTTTTTTAGCCTATATATAAGGGGTTTGTGGGCTATTTTACACAAGTTTTAGAAGAAATTTTTGGGCTAGTTTTTCCTACTCATTTCAGTGGTTATATCCACAAGTTTTAGAACCAATATTTTCAAATCAAAAGAGAGTTTATCAAGAGTGTTTCAAAAGAGATTTTCTTGTGTTTTTCAACATAGATTCAATCCTTGTTTTCTCACACAACACTTGAGCCATCCATTGCTATATCTACCTATAGGGATATTTGTTGTGAGAGGATTTTAGGTGATCAAAGTGTTATGATCACCAAAGTTCATCTTTATACTTTGAGGAGGCGGACTTGCGGGTTCGCGGTGTTTCGAGTTCGTGTGTGAACTCTTTGTTTGAGGTGCGGCCTCGGCGAGCTAGTGGGCTTGCGGTGTGTACGGGACTAGAGAGTTCAAGAGTTCTAGTGGGAACTCCTTGTAGGTGTTGCGGCACCGAGTGATCCGGTGGGATCGATTATAGTGGAAATCCTTCATAGTGTTGAAGGCGGGGACGTAGAGCAAGTGTGCTCGAACCTCGAAACAAATCTCCCGTGTTTTCAATTTCTCACTCTCTATCTCTTACTCTTGTTTATATCTTGCATACTTTTATTGCTTTCATCTTATATGCTTGATATATATTGTGAGCTTAATTATTATATGCTTGGGGATTGTTTGCTAACACTTGTATTCAACCAAGAGAGCCAACGCGGTACCTCAACCCTTATTTAGAGGAATCTTGAGGAGTTAGTCCAGAGCCCTTCACGGGGAATTCAGTTACACTCTTGTGTTATACTTGGTGTTTAGTTTAAATAGTTTTAATTTGCATAATAAGTTTTTAATTCTGCATTAAGTGGCTCTTAGATTAGCTCATCACCTATTCACCCCCCTCTAGGTGACTTACAGTAATTCCCTAGGATTCCTTATTTCCAATCTCTGAAACACCAAGCTTACTCTCGTAGTTCCTCGCATATATCATAACACCCATTTCACTGCTTCCTAGTGTTGCTTTCCTGGATTTAACATGAACTGACTTACTCTACTAATTGCAAAGGTAAGTCTAACCTAGTGCAGACATGATATACATGAGTGATCCCACCGTACGTGCGTATGATACTCGAGACATCTTCTCCTCTTCTGATAATTGTGGACACTTTTTGGAGGATAATTTGAAGTGACCTGCAAAAGAGTGGTGACTGGTCTTGCTTCTGCCATGTTGAATCTTTCCAACACCTTAAGAACATAGTTTTCTTTAGATAGCCAAAGTCTGCCTGAGTCTCTATCTCGAGTGATTTTCATACTAAGAGCTTCTTGCCTTCTCCCAAATCCTTCATGTCAAATTCTTTATTTAGCTGAGCTTTAAGCTTCTGATTATATGCCTTATTTCTTGTAGCAATCGGCATGTCATCCGTATATAACAGCAAATATGTCGGATCATCAGTCTGCTTGAAATAAACACAACTGTCATACTCACATCAGTTATATCTGGCCTTAATCATAAAGAGTCGAACCGCTTGTACCACTGCTTAGGAGACTGCTTAAGTCTATATAGGAATTTAGTTAGAAGACACACCTTATTTTTTTGATTTTCCTGAATATAACCTTCAGGCTACTTCATGTATATCTCTTCCTCCAGCTCACTATGCAGAAACACTATTTTGACATCTATATGCTCCAACTCTCGATCAAACCGAGCTACTATCTTCAGTAACATCCGAATAGACGTATGCTTTATCACAAGAGAGAAGATCTCATTGTAATAAATACCCTCTTTCTGAGCATATCCCTTAGCAAACCAGCATTACTTTGTAATGCTCATTGTCCTTCTCGTGACCCATCTGCAACCTATTGCCTTGGAGTCTTTTAGAAGATTTACTAATTTTCATGTTTGATTTCTATCCAAAGACTCTGTCCCCTACTCCATGGATGTAATCCACTAATCGTGGTCACCTACCTCGATCGCTTCCCTATAACTACTGGGATCCTCAGTTTCTGTTACTAATGCGATTGAGACATGCTCATCTTCCCAACCATACATTGCTGAAGACACCATAACTCTGACTAACCACCTTAACGGTCTAGGTTGCTCTTTAATAGATTCATGTTCTTTTTCATCTCAATCTGAGGAGTTCTCTTCTGACCCGTCAGGCCTTTTAAGGTTCTCTAATAACTCAACTCCCTTTCCTGAGTATCTGCCAAACCGTCTGGAGCTTCACCTTATATTTTATCCTCCGTCTCTGACTTTTCTTATAATATTATTTCTTTATTGAAGACCACATCTCTACTGGTAAAAGCGCTCCTTGTCTTAGGATACCAAAGTCTGAAAGCCTTGACTCTTTTGGTGAACCTGATGAATGTACGCTTTTAGATTTGGACTCCAGTTTGTTTCTTTTCTGACTATCAACAAAACTATACACTGGATAACTGAAAATCCGTAAGGTTGAATAATCCACAGACTTTCCTCGTCATATCTCTTCTGGGATCTGAAGATCAACAGCTATTGATTGTGACCTATTTACCAGATAACTCGCATGATTCACCTACGTGCCCAAAATCCTTCTGACATGTCAGCCTGTAACCTGACACTACAGGCACGCTCTGTATGTATCTGATTCATGCGCTTTGCTGCACCATTCTGTTCTGGTCGCCTTGGAATACTTAGCTGGTTTTCAATGCACTTGTCAGCTAAGTAAACTTTGAATTTCATGGAGGTATACTCGCTTTCATTATCGGACCTCAAGACTTTCACCTTTCGCCCCTTATGATTCTCCACTATAGTTTTTCACTCCTTAAACTTTTAAAATACTTTCAATTTCTGCTTTAAGAAGTATACCCAAACTCTCTTGGAGAAATCATCTATGAATATAACATATTACCTAGCACTCCCGATAAATGCTTCTGGCGAAGGTCTCCACACATCCTTGCTTATGAGATCTAGCAAGCTCTTTGCATTGTGCTATGATGTAGAGAAGCTCTCTACGTTGTCTATCCATGATGCAAAATTTACAAAGATCAAATTTGCAATATTTGATACCTGGTAGAGCACTCTTTTTTTGTAGGACTTGAAGACTTCACTTGCTCATGTGTCCAAGACGCATGTGCCAAAGCTTGTAGTATCGTCCTTCTCTGTTGCTACTGAAGCATCACTAATAATAATACTTTCTGTCATTTTGTACAAGTTTACAGTCTATTATCCTTTGAGAATTGTCATGGAGCCCTACCCCATCTGCACCTAAAAACTTGCACCCTCGAGCTTCCAAAGCTCCCAATGAGAGAAGACTTTTTTTTAAATCTAGAAGGTGACGTTCGTAAGGGTTCAAATCTATCCATCAAATATCCTCATACGGATATTTCCAATTCCAATTGTCTTGCACACGGTGTTGTTACTCTTCAGGTCAGAGCCTCTATTGTTGGCTCAAAGGCCCATCACTCTAGTTTTAATGATGATTAACTCGCGTAGTTATAATACTAATATTTTGTGTTGTTAAGTTTTATATATTTATCAAGATCTTAGTTTGATATTTAGCTTCAACAAAAGATTCAAAGTAAAATTTTGAAGGTAGCACATGTTGATTCAAGAGCTCATGCTTAAAGATCACATCAAGTACTCAAGGAGGAGCCTAACTCGATGAAATCAAGTTTAGATCAAGTCAACATTGAGAAAAAGATTTATTCAAGAAGAAAACTTGAGTCCAGAGTTTGTAAGTTTAGAATCTTATGTAAAGAATAGATTTATTCAAGTTTATACACACAAAAATTTTAGTTTTTGATTTAACCCGTTTTTGGTTTTATGAATAGATTCATGAAAAACATGTTTATATATTATATATGTGTATTGGGTTCTATCCATATACATTATTCTTTAAACGAGTTTAACAAACTTATTTTTTTTATTTATGCAAGTTTTGGGAAAACTAAATTTCCATTTCAAAGTTTAGCTTTTAAAAAATACGGTTTTGATTTCAAGATTGAATTTTTAAATCTCAAAAACAAGTTCACATATTTGTAATATGTATTGATTTTTTATCACACATATTTGCACCTTATTGTATTTACATAAACTTATTTTTGAAGAATTTATGGAGATTTATTGGTATTTAAATTGAATTTAAAAAGATATTTAAAATATTTCAAAATATAGTTTTTGGGCTATTACAGGTCGATCGCACCGGTCGACCGACTGCGAAGCTATGCACAGCCCAAGAGAGTGAGAGCGTGATCGACCAACCGGTCGATTGTAGTAAAGATCAGCTGACCGACCGGTTGATCGACTATGTCTGTAAAGCTCTCGGGTTTTCTCGGTCGACCGATCGGCCGACCGTTCTGCTGAGTCGGCTCGACATCTTTCTAGTTTTTTGGCCATAAATTTTATTCTGATATTCAATCAATATGATTCAAATTGAAGGTAATTTCAATGGCTACATTTCTTATTCAATGATTGTTTTCTGATTCAAACTCTAAAGATGTCAAATATTGATTTGAAGTCAATTCATATTATGAAAATAGTTTACAGTTTTCTCATTTGATACCTTTCGGTATTTTGATTATAACTTTTTCCTCTGATATCAGATCAATTTGATTTAATTGAATTAGAAAGATAACTTAAATATCTACATATTCTTCCTATATACTTATTTCCAAATTCTAAATTTTTGGGCCTAAAAATATGCTCTAAGTTGACCTATTCACAAAACACGGTCGATCGCCCGGCCGAACACCAGACTCCAATGGTCAAAAATTTGACCATTGGACGATCGGCCAGGCAGTCAACTGACAGGTCATCTCTAACAATTTTTGACCCAAAAACTAATTTATCCATTGGCCTATGTGTGTGGGGTTTTAGGTGAGTTTTTCACAAGATTTTCAAGAGCATATTTTCTTATTTTCAACTGAGTTTTCTCAACAAGTTTTAGAGTTTCATTTACATATCAAAAGAATTTTCAAGAGTGCTTCCTTGGGTTTTCAAAAAGATTTTTCTTGAGTTTTTCCACTTCAACATAGCTTTCTCACACAAGCTTGAGCTTTCATTGCCAAATCTATCTTATAGGATCCTTGTTTGTGAGAAGTGTTTGTTTGTTGTCAAGAGGTGATCACTATGTGTTCTATCTTATATTTGAGAAGAAATTAGAGGTGATGGCCTCGGCGAGCTTGCGAGTTTGCATGTATTGTTGTTCTTGCGGGAACAAGTGATGGATTTGCGAGTCCAAGAATACTTGTATGTGTTATGGCACAAGTGATCTTGCAAGATCGACTTATAGTGAAAATCCTTCATTGAGGTGAAGGCAGGGACGTAGAGCACATGGCTCGAATCTTGAAATAATTCTCTCATGTTTGCGATTGCTTATCTCTCTCTTTACTCACTTGTGTTTATATATCTTGTATGCTCATATTGTTCACATCTTTATATGCTTGATATTATTTGTGTTCAATTGATATACATACTTGGGATTGTCTAATTATTTAATATTGTTCACTTGCTTTATTTAGTATAGAATTGTTAGTTTAAATTTTTACTTTCATATTTTATTACAACATTACCTATTTACCTCCCTCTAGGTAATTACATCAATCATAAGGCTTGTAAGTACTAAACCACTTCCTTTTTGGGCACATGTGGTGTGTGCTCCCCGAGTCAAGTAATCAAGCATCTGAGTATTTTTTCTTTACTGACTCAGCCGTCAAGACATCACATGGATTCTTATCTGCTTCTACAACACCAGCTTAATCTGACTTTTCACTGGTACTTTCCCTATCAGAATCCTTGTCGCCTATCTTCTTCATCATCTCCTTGTATATCATACAAATTTTCTTGATGTGCCCTGATTTCTTGCAAAATAGTAAGCAAAACTGTTAGAAGTCTCTAGATCGCTTTTGGGTCCCCTACTCTGTGATGTCCCCCTCTAACCCTTGATAACTAGTCCTGAGGCCTCCTTTATAAAATTTGTCTTCTTTATCAGCTCGTTGTTATGGAGCATCTACCTGACTTAATTTCTTACAAAAAATATGTCAAAATATTATTCTCTTTCCAAAAAGTTTTTCTTTTTATATAGTTATGTTAGTCATGTTAGAACCCTTCCCCATACCTATCTCATGCATTGTCCTCAATGAATGACTGTAATGCATGAATGCATGAAATAAAGTGTAAAAAGAGGTGCATAAAAAAATAATATATAAAAATATGTACAACATCATGTTTCTTCCACACCTAGATCTTTTTAGGTCTCATCCCTCTAGCTCGCTTCCCATCATTCCAATGGGTTCTCTTTATAGGGCATAGTGGGGAGGCCAATTGATCGGTCACATATTGCATATATATTGTCACATTGCCATATTTATTATCTATAAATCTTATTAACAAGTCTTATTTTTTGTTTATAAAGTGCAGGCCCATTCTAAAGGAAAGGGAAGAGAAATGAGCCCACAAGCCCATCAAATTCTAATTTAATGCAGAATTTTATTCGAAATCAAAAAATCAGGGCAGATTATAGCAAATCAGGGAGATTGAAAACCGATTAATTTAGTTTTACCAGAATTCAAATCGGTTAGTTTGAGAATCACCAAAGATCAGATCAGAATCAGAGGCAAACAACAAATCCAGCCGGACAAAAGGGGGCAACATCGCACGCAAATCAAATCCCTACCTAGATGTGGCCAATTGGCCACATCCTGGCCTCAGATACGCGGCCATAGCCACGAATACGAAGCCTGTTGGTGCAGATAAGGGGAGCGTTTGCTCCCCTTACGCCTCACTCCTTTCCCTCTGGGTTTTTGCCTATAAAAGGCAGGGTTTTGTACTGAAAAAGGAGCGAAGATTAGGATTAGAATTCTTGTTCATTTTTAGGGTTTTAGGAGTATTG
Organism: Agave tequilana; assembly: GCA_038442645.1. NCBI lineage: Eukaryota > Viridiplantae > Streptophyta > Magnoliopsida > Asparagales > Asparagaceae > Agave > Agave tequilana. The sequence continues at coordinate 63,859 of JAVJIF010013287.1, read as the reverse complement.
TTAGACAGTTCAGAGAAGTTGTATCTCCTCTTTATTTTTCAGTTTAGACCAGCAAAGAGAGAAGAGTGGAATTGAGTGTGTAATTCATCTTTGAAGTGACAATCAAAGGAGCTTTAACTCGCTTATTCAACTCGCCTCAAATTCGGTATGTTTATAGTTGATTTTCATTCTCTTGTTTGTTTTTCTTTCATCATGAGTGGTTAAATCATTTTCTGGGCTCACTAATTAATCTCTTTTACCTTCTCTCTCTTGATTGATTTTTATGAAAGCAACTCTTTTGAATCAAAAAGTACCTGAGTTAAACTTCGTTCTTAAAAGCACATGAGGATATCTTTATTTTAAACTTTGACTTTCAAAGCACAAATCTTTTTAAACTATTTTTATTCCATACTTGCTTCTTAGCGCTTGATGGTTTAACATTCTCTTTTTAATAATGTGTTAAGAAATGGCTTAAGATTTAAACCAAAACTATCTTATTTATTTTACTTGGACATTAAAAGAAACTAAAAGTTTTTGCATATGATAAAAGTGATGCACCCAAATGTTCTTGAGATAAGTACGTAGTTGAGTAGAAAATTAGTGAGCCTGGATCCTTTTTCATAATTTAAATCACATCACTCTCAAATCATTTTCTAAAAGATCATCTTCTCTAAAGCCTTTTTCAAATTTTAAATTTTTTAAATCACTTTCCTTCTCTTCATTCTCTTTTCAACTAAAAAACAAACACTATTCTTTGCTTTCTAAACAAAACACCGAAAAGTTTTCATCGGATTCCTCCTCGGGAACACGACCCGTCAGCCAAAAGCTAGACGGTAATTCTTATCACTTTCATTTCACGATCACCAATTTTTTTGTCATTTTAACTCTCTTCCTCACCAGTCTCATCTTGCATAAGCTCTTCTTTCTCACATGTCTACATCCACTGTAAATTGCCATCACACCTTTCAGTTGAAACTTCCTCACTATGAATGCTTAAGAATTCTAACTCAGTTTCATACATCTCCTTAAAACAAAGACCAACACTTTCCTCTGGAGGTGTGTAATTAACTAAAATATCCCTAATTAGTTCATCCAAATACATGTGTGTAAATCACCTAGAGGAGGGGTGAATAGGTGATGAGCTAATCTAGTGGTCAATTAATGTGGAATAAAAACTTATATGATGCAAATTAAAAACTTCTTACACTAAACACCTAGTATAACATAAGAGTGTAGCCGGATTCCCTGTGAAGGGCTCTGGACTAACTCCTCAAGATTCCTCTAAATAAGAGTTGAGGTGTCGCGTTGGCTCTCTTGGTTGAATACAAGTGTTTGCAAACAATCCCCAAGCATATAACAATTAAGCTCACAATATATATCAAGCATATAAAGATGAAAGCAATATAAGCATGCAAGATATAAACAAGAGTAAGAGATAGAGAGTGAGCAATCGCAAACACGGGAGATTTGTTTCGAGGTTCGAGCACACTTGCTCTACGTCTCCGCCTTCACACTTGAAGGATTTCCACTATAATCGATCTCACCGAATCACTCGGTGCCGCAATACCTACAAGGCGAGTTCACACTTGAACTCCTTGGACTCTCTAGTCCCGTACACACCGCAAGCCCACAAGCTCGCCGAGGCCGCACCTCAAACACCGAGTTCTCACTAGAACCCGAAACACCGCGAACACACTCGTCCGCTTCCTCAAAGACAAAGATGGAACTTTGGTGATCACAACACTTTGATCACCTAAAATCCTCTCACAATAAATCCCTATAGGTAGATATAGCAATGGATCGCTCAAGTGTTGTGTAAGAAAACAAGGATTGAAATGGTGGAGAAAAAAACTCAAGAAAATCTCTTTTAAAATACTCTTGATAAACTCCCCTTTTGATTGGAAATATTTGGCTCTAAAACTTGTGGATATAACCACTGAAATGAGTGAGAAAAACTAGTCAAAACGCTTCTTAAAATCTTATAAAAAACAGCCCCCAAAAGCCCCAATTTATAGAGCTAGAAAAACTAGCCGTTGGAGCCAGGTTGGCCTGACGGTCGAGCGCCCGGTCGACCGCCAACGGTCAGATTTCTGACCGTTGGGGTAGCGGTCGAGCGGCCCGATCGACCGAGACCCTGGAACAGAGAGCAGATCTCTCTGCTGGTCGACCGGTCCGGTCGACTGGGACTTTCCAGAGAGCAGAGCTCTCTGGCGGTCGACCGTCCTGGTCGACCGGCCCTCCAGTAAAGGCAGGCGTGCACGTCTGTGCACGTCGGTCGACCGACCCGGTCGACCGACTTCAAGCTTCGGTCGATCGGCCCGGTCGACCGGCTGAAGCCAGGACAGGAATTCTGGGATTAAAAGCTTGGTTATTTTTGACTCAATAAAATCCCATAAAATCATAAAAAATCTACAAAAATAGTTTTACCAATATACTTTGATAAACAAACATGCTTGCACAAAATCAAGACATGTTACAAATAATTTGGACTATTTTTGTAACTTGAAAATTTTGGCTCAAAACAAAAACTGTATTTTTCCAAAATTGGTTTTTCCAAAACTTCTCCAAATACAAAAACAAGATATTTAAACAACTTTTAAAGCATAGAGTGTATGAAATTGATCCACTACACAAACATGGTGAAATATCTATGTTTTTGACATTAAGCACTAAATTTGGTTTTGGTTAAAACATATATACTTTGAATTCCAAAAACCAAACCGGTATACATGAAAAATTATTTTGTATTTTTCCAAATAAAAATTCTTTTATGAAAACACTTATAAATCAAGAGTGTGTGTGTATAGTATACTTGAGCAATCCACCAACTATTCTATCTTTTACATTTTATCTAAAACAAAATCTTATAAAAACAAACCTAGACACAAGTCTTGATCTTGAAGTCTTCACTTGAAGTCTTCTCATCTTCTTGACTTGGTCTAAACACGTCCAACGAACTTGACTCCTCTTGAATACTTGATATGGTCTTGATGCATAGGCTCGTGAATCAAACCGTGCTAGCTCCAAAACTTGACTTTAAATCCTTTGTTGAAGCTACACACCTACTAAGATCTTGATCACAAATCTGAAACTAATTAAACAAAAGATCATTAGTACCATAACTACATGAGTTGATCATCATCAAAACTAGAGTGATAGGCCTTTGGGCCAATAATCTCCCCCTTTTTGATGATGACAAAACTCATGGAGTTATATATGCATGGATTAAAGTAAAGCTTCAAAGAAGCTCCCCCTTAACTCATGCATAACAATTAAATAATAAGATATGGAAATGAAGCACATAAACTAACTAAACATGTATGCAAATGTATGGAGATAAACATGCATAAACAAGCATGAAACACATCAAATTCTTTTTCTCCTATTTGCAACACAAAACATATATGCATAAACATAATACTTCTCCCCTTTATGAATAAAGCAAGGAAAACATGCATATATACTAAAATACTTCTACCCCTTTTTGTCAATCATCAACAAGGGGTTAAAGTAAAAACAAAACAAACAAATTCTTCTCCCCCTTTTTGTTCGAAACAAAGAATCAATAAAGGGGTAAACTCAAACCAATTAATAAAGGATATATGCGATATACATTCATGAAGAGGAAGACGCTAAGTTAACTTTCCTACGTACATGCATTATATGAAGAAAGAATGACAAGTCCTAATTCACATAACACATAATATGCAATGCATAAGAGAAGATGTGAAGCTCCCCTTACACACGTGTACCGCATAAAGAAGAGTTGTCAAGCTCCTCAATATAAGATACACACAATATGAATCTATATGTAGAAGAGATGTTAAGCTCTCCTTGCATATATACAATCATATCAAAACCTTTTTAATTTTCTCATTAAAAACAAAATTTTGAGTTTTTCTCAATAAAACAAATTTTGAGAATTCTTAGAAAATCAAATTTTATCAAAAAAATTTTTTAAAATACCAATTGTAATCAAATTTTAAGATACCAATACCAATTGTAAATAAACATTACAAATTTTGAATTTTAATCAAAGATAGAATCATATTGATACCAATTGAAAATTATTGCATATTTTTGATATCAATAAAAATAATGCATAAGCTTATTAAAATATCAATTGAGAAACCAATTGAAAATAAGGATTTGAATTAAGCTTAGCATAAACATACTTTGTGCTTTAAATATGTAAATCAATTTTAACCAAGCACAAATAAATCATATATATGTATGAAAATGAAAATACCAATAGAAATTGATATTATTTAAAATGTGAAGCATACATATATAGGAAACAAAATATGAGTATATACAAAATGAATATACTAATTGAAATCAAGTATATAACTCATAACCTTCCACCCATTATATGCTCAAGATAAAAGATTTTTCAATTAAGCTTACAAGCATAATCGCCCATCCGTCCTCCCATTAAAAATGGGTAGGGTTTTCAAGAATAGATATGAAAATATTTTTATAGCGAAAAACACTACCAAATTGAAGAATAATAACTAGTTAAAAGTAATTTTTGAAAAACTAGTTAAAGATCTTTCAAAACATGAAATCAAAACATATGTATCTCATGAATCATACCAAATACACAAGAATTGACACTCGAAATCGATAAGGCTCATAAAAGTGTTCATGAAACAAAGTCATGAATAAACAAATAAAGTATGAGTGTACAAGAATCATGTAATTTGTATTTTTCATGAAAATAATCAATGAAGCTCGAAACAAACATGAATATTATTTTTATCAAAACAAAAATCATGAAAATTCATTTTCTCTTAAAAAAATAAACTTCAAGGTATATGTATGTTATTATTCAACCTAACAATATGCATACATATCCCAAACAAAAAGAGTCTATTAATAGTATTTGCATGAAGGCAAGAGACTCACGGGTATACATGTGTATTTATTAGATTTGAATAAAAATTGCATATACATGAAGTAAAACATGAAAATAGGCAAAACAAGTATAAATGAGGGAATCATCAAAACTAGCCTATACATGTGCATATAGTGAGTACAAATGAACAATGAAGTACAAATATATATGAATCAATTTGTTGCTCACTACTTGTACACGTATAAATACAAGTTTTGATAAAAACTACATTTAAACAAGTGATTACCACATGAAGCACAAAAACAAGTACATGCTAAAAATATCATTAATAAAAAGCATGTAAATAAACTAGGATTTTAGAGATAGTTACCAACACATGAACTATGCTCCAAAAAACATGGTGGTTGTCCCACCAAACTTCCTTAATAGCGGTGCATCAAAAGTATGTCCATCTAGTCCATGTGCAACCACCACCAAGGCACCAAATCTCTCACGTCATGTGAGAGCCCGCACCTACATAAAATACACAAGGTGGGATTTTGGTACCCATTTTCTTTTGGGTCCTTGAGGGTTAGCTTTGTAAGGAACATTTTTATTAGCAAAATGTTTGGGTTCCTTGTCAAAACAAAATTTTGCTAAATGGCCTTTGCGGCCACAATGTGTACATTTGTACACCTTAGGATGCATATGAGTGTGAGTGTGGTCATAGCGTGCAAAGTGTACATATGCATGAGGGTGATGAGCATGAACATGAGGAACTTGTTTCTTTTGAAACAAGGATTCCAATCTAGAGTGGTTAAATGCACAAGTGCTCAAAGTTGAGCTCAAACAATCAATTTTATTTTTCAAAAATTTCATCTCATTAGTGGTGGAATGTAAAGCATGATGAGAAATAGAATCATTTTCCTTATTCTTTTTAGAAACTTTTTCTTTTTCTTTTTCAACAATTTTTCTTTTTAAAGAAGTGTTTTTATTTAAAGTAACTTCTTTTTGTTTTTCCACCAAAACAACTTTATTTTCCAAAATAATGTTTCCTTCACAAAGTTCATTTAATTTAGACATCAAGGAAACATTTTCATTTTTCAAACTTTCATTTTTTTTTCAATGCATGCAACTTTATTTTTAAAAGAATTATTTTCTTTTAACATGCAATCATATTTCTTTTTCAAATTTTTGTTGTCCTTTTTAATCATGTCATATTTTTCTAAGAGTTGTTGACAAAAAGAAACAAGTTCATTATATGACATATCAACATCCTCTTCTACCTCGGATTCGGTAGTTACCTCAAGTGGGTTATCCCCTTGGACCATGTAGCACACGTTGGAGGTGTCGCTTCCAACATCCGAGTCACTCCCCGCATAATATAGATCTTTTTCGCCAAGGGAGGTGATGATGTTCCATGCTACAAAAGCCGAATCAATATTAGAACCCTAGATAAATAATCATCATTTAGGGTTGACTTTAAAGCATGTAGGGCTTTTGCATTAGCCTCAAAGTTTTTGCCATTTAAACAATAAGAATCTTTAGTAGTGGCAAAATAAACATGAATGCCTAGGGCCTTGAGGTACAAGGACATCTTAACCTTCCAATTTGGATGTTAAGAATGTCAAAGGTGGGTGGTGACATGAAGTTCATGGTGTGTGTACAAATTTTGTGATTAGCCTAAAAATGAGGATCTTTAACTCTAGATTATTAGACCCAAATCAAGAGCACTTGGCTCTGATATCAATTATAAATCACCTAGAGGGGGGTGAATAGGTGATGAGCTAACCTAGTGGTCAATTAATGCGGAATAAAAACTATATGATGCAAATTAAAAACTTCTTACACTAAACACCTAGTATAACACAAGAATGTAGCCGGATTCCCCGTGAAGGGCTCTGGACTAACTCCTCAAGATTCCTTTAAATAAGAGTTGAGGTGCCGTGTTGGCTCTCTTGGTTGAATACAAGTGTTAGCAAACAATCCCCAAGCATATAACAATTAAGCTCACAATATATATCAAGCATATAAAGATGAAAGCAATATAAGCATGCAAGATATAAACAAGAGTAAGAGATAGAGAGTGAGCAATCGCAAATACGGGAGATTTGTTTCGAGGTTCGAGCACACTTGCTCTACGTCCCTGCCTTCACACTTGAAGGATTTCCACTATAATCGATCCCACCGGATCACTCGGTGCCGCAACACCTACAAGGCGAGTTCACACTTGAACTCCTTGGACTCTCTAGTCCCATACACACCGCAAGCCCACAAGCTCGCCGAGGCCGCACCTCAAACACCGAGTTCTCACTAGAACCCGAAACACCGCGAACACACTCGTCCACTTTCTCAAAGACAAAGATGGAACTTTGGTGATCACAATATTTTGATCACCTAAAATCCTCTCACAACAAATCCCTATAGGTAGATATAACAATGGATCGCTCAAGTGTTGTGTGAGAAAACAAGGATTGAAATGGTGGAGGAAAAAAACTCAAGAAAATCTCTTTTAAAACACTCTTGATAAACTCCCCATTTGATTGGAAATATTTGACTCTAAAACTTGTGGATATAACCACTGAAATGAGTGGGAAAAACTAGCTCAAAACTCTTCTTAAAATCTTATAGAAAACAGCCCCTAAAAGCCCCAATTTATAGAGTTAGAAAAACTAGCTGTTGGAGCCAGGTCGGCCTGACGGTCGACCGCCAACGGTTAGATTTCTGACCGTTGGGGTAGCGGTCGACCGGCCCGGTCGACCGAGACCCTAGAACAGAGAGCAGATCTCTCTGCTGGTCGACCGGTCCGGTCGACTGGGGCTTTCCAGAGAGCAGAGCTCTCTGGCGGTCGATCATCCCGGTCGACTGGCCCTCCAGCAAAGGCTGGCGTGCACGTCTGTGCACATCGGTCGACCGGCCCAGTCGACCGGCTGAAGCCAGGACAGGAATTATGGGATTAAAAACTTGGTTATTTTTGACTCAATAAAATCCCATAAAATCATAAAAAATCTACAAAAATAGTTTTACCAATATACTTTGATAAACAAACATGCTTGCACAAAATCAAGGCATGTTACAAATAATTTGGACTATTTTTGTAACTTGAAAATTTTGGCTCAAAACAAAAACTGTATTTTTCCAAAATTGGTTTTTTCAAAACTTCTCCAAATACAAAAACAAGATATTTAAACAACTTTTAAAGTATAGAGTGTATGGAATTGATCCACTACACAAACATGGTGAAATATCTATGTTTTTGACATTAAGCACTAAATTTGGTTTTGGTTAAAACATATATACTTTGAATTCCAAAAACCAAACCGGTATACATGAAAAATTCTTTTGTATTTTTTCAAAATAAAAATTCTTTTATGAAAACACCTATAAATCAAGAGTGTGTGTGTATAGTATACTTGAGCAATCCACCAACTATTCTATCCTTTACATTTTATCTAAAATAAAATCTTATAAAAACAAACCTAGACACAAGTCTTGATCTTGAAGTCTTCACTTGAAGTCTTCTCATCTTCTTTACTTGGTCTAAACACGATCCAACGAGCTCGACTCCTCTTGAGTACTTGATATGGCCTTGATGCATAGCTCGTGAATCAAACCGTGCTAGCTCCAAAACTTGACTTTAAATCCTTTGTTGAAGCTACACACCTACTAAGATCTTGATCACAAATCTGAAACTAATTAAACACAAGATCATTAGTACCATAACTACATGAGTTGATCATCATCAAAACTAGAGTGATAGGCCTTTGGGCCAACAATGTGTTCTTTTTCAAAGAAGTTTTCAAAGGTTAGGTCAATCAAAGGTTCTTGAGTTATATTCTCATGCGATATATCATTGATTGGCTCGTTGAAATTGAAGACACTCAAACCAAATTTCTTTTTTAAAGGGGACTCTTAAAATTAGGATCTCCAACATATGTCTTCTCATTAATATAATCACATTCATCCTTAATAATTCATCAAATAATAGACGTTCATTCTTTATGTCTTCACTTTCTTCTTCACAATTGTTCTCAATGAAGTTTACCTCAAACGCTTGGTCTTTAGTCTTACGAGGTTGTTGTTCTAAGTTTAAGATATTGACCTCTTTAGTCATGTCTCCAAAGGTTAACCCCATAGATCCGTTTCTACAATTGATGATCGCATTTGCAGTTGCAAAGAATAGACGCCCTAAGATAACGAGAGTTTGAGACCTAAGATTGGATACAGATTAGATCTCCAGGACAATAAAACCTACTGGGCAGATAAACTCCCCAGCCCGGATAAGAACATCGGTAATGTCTCCTTTGGAAATTTTTACGGACCGATCAGCTAATTGGATTGTAACTTTAGTCGGATTAAACTCGTCCAACCCAAGCTGTTTGTAGACTGAGAAAGGGAGTAGTTGATACTTGTTTCCAAATCAAGAAGTGAACGGTTATATATAGTTTGACCTATTGTGTAAGAAATGGTAGGGGAATCGGGATTCTTGTACTTGATAGGGATTTGATTGAACAATAGCTCACTAATGTTGATGGCTAAAAATCTTCTTGGGTACATTAAGTCTTTCTCTTCTTGGTTCACATGTCCTTAAAAATTTGTCATAGCTAGGGACTTATTGGAATGCATCAAGAAGAGGTACATTATCTTGACTTGATTAAAAATCTCACGTACCTTATCCATTTGTGCACTTTGTTTGTTTTAAGCCTATTTGGGTAAGATGTTATAGGCTTGTGCACATTCTCAGCTGACTTGTCTTTTTTAGTGTTGTCAGAATCAAGTGGTGGTGGCGTGGGACTAGGAGAGGAGGTTGCTTGTGTTGAACTTTATAGTGTTGACACTTAGTTATCAGCTCGTTTTACTGACCGCAATATATGAACCAAATTACATTGGTTCATTTGATCCTCTTGAGCCAAATGAGCTTGACTAAAGTTCTTAGGATTTGCACCGGTTGACTAGGTAAAGTTTTTTTTTGTCTTTCACTAATTGGATTAGCTTGTTAACTTAATTGCATCTCCATCCTAGTCATGACTTGAGCTAGTGTTTTTTGGGTTTTAACCAAAGTGTCCACTTTTCTTTTCATATTGGAGAGTCATGTTCCATATGTGAATTTTGGAAAGAAGGTGGAGGACTTTGGTTGGGAAAATTTTGTTGATAAGAAGATTGCTGGAAATTGTTGGAGAATCTAGGCCTTGATCGATCATTATTGTTTGGGACCCATGAGAAATTTGAGTGATTTCTCCAACCGAAATTTTATGTGGATAAATATATATTATTGGCGGGCCTTGTGAAGCCTGCATTCATATGCTCAGGCAACATTTGATGAGTTAGAAAGACGGGACATTTCTCGAACACATGGTTCATGGTTTGACAGTAAGTATAGCCCGACGAAGGTGTTGGGCTTATTTAGTTCACCGACACTGGCTCCTTAGTTTCTAGAGTTTCTAATCTTCACATTACAATAGTTAGTTTAGCTTCAGTAGCTATGTTTGCCTCAATAGAATGGGCACCTCCTTTAGAAGAGTTAGGGTCGTTAGTCCTAAATTTTTCCAGAGTTGATTCCATTAGATGGTCTTATCAGCCAAGTCTTCATATAATAACCATTCTTTATCTTCATTCCTTTTCAAAAATCCTCCTTGGCATATGGATTCTAATAGAGTTTTCATTTGATATTCTAATCCATCATAAAGAGCTTGGCAAAGTCGCCATTTCTCTATCCCATGATGACAGCATTGGGAAAAGAGGTCCGTAAAGCGTTCGAAGTACTTTCAAAAAGATTCATAAGCTATTTGCTTAAACTGCAAGATACTTTTCCTAATTTGCTCAGTTTTGTGAAAGGGATAGAATTTCTTCAAGAAGGTCTTGAACAATTTATCCCAGATGATATGGAACCAGCTTCTAAACTGTAGAGCCATTTCTTTGTTAAGTCTTTTAAAGAGAATGGGACGAAACGTAACTTAACAACGTCTACTCCTAGGTTGGGTATTTTCATCATGAGACATACTTTCTCAAATTCCCTTATAAAAAAGTATGCATCTTCGGATTCAATTCTATAAAACTTAGGAAGAGTGTTGATGTATTGTGATTTCAGCTCAAATTGGTTATCTCCTATATCGGAGAGCTAAATGCAAGATGGAAGAAAGGTCATAATAGGATAGAACCTATCCTGCCATGATGGTAGTTGTGCCATATATGGATCGGGTTTGGGTTGGGTAGTGAATTGTTCCTAATCAGTCTAGATGTGGCTGAGACTCTTGACCAAGCTGGCATACACAGTTAACAAACAATTTCATCCAATCAATCAAGAAAACAAAGAAAACAAAAATAAAAAATAAAAAAATCCTAGTCTAGGGTAAGCCTGGACCTATACGACTCCTAACTTTAGACTGTCATTAGGGGGTATATTGCCGACCTTAACCACAAGTTAAGCGGTCAGGTAGGTGGCAAGATCGGTGAGAGGTATCCGTCAAAGACGGGCCTAATTATGCCAAATCACCAACCTTCGAGGTTTCGCCTCTCAATCTCTAACCTAATCATCAATTTAGTAAGAGTTAATTTTAAATAACTTTCTCCTTCAGTCAATCTCTTAATGAGTCCGAGTTAACCTAAGGCCAACGTCTAGTCAATTTTTAATTTTAGGGTTAGGTTTGTGAGTGCAACGAAAGTGATTTGTGGGCCAAGAAGGGTAATAATGTCCCACCTTATGTTGTTTATGAGTTTTACCCTTAAAATGATTTAGTGCACGTGTAAAGAAATAGAAAAGAATTCACTAAAGCGGTAAATTAAACAAAAAGTGATTCCTATACTATATGCAATGTGGACGTACCTTGTCTCCATCACTCTTTAACAAAATTAAAAAAACATTAAATAGATACGTGCCCTAGATGTAAGAGTCTAATTATTTTTTTAATTTAATCAACTAATAGGTTATTGTTTATTAGTTAGTAGTATGCAGGGTGATCACAGAGAAAAACTATCAAAGCAGTAAACAGAACTTGCAATTTGCAGTAGACCTGCAAAAGATGAATCAGTAGTAATTTACAAAAGCCACAAAAACGCAGCTTTTGTCGCGTTCGCGCGGCTGTTTAGTAGGCTCTATTGCTCTGCCTTCTAGGGCAGAGGCGCGGAGTAGCTATATGCCTTTAGCTGCAGTTAGTTTTCCTATTATTAGATCCTGCAAACGGAAATAGAAAAAATTAGTTCTAGAGAATATCGTGCCGCTTTCTCCCCGACAACGGCGTCAAAATTTTGATTGAAGAAGAGAAAATATATTGAAAGTAAAGTCAAGAGTTAAAGTCAGAAAGTTTTAGTCTCTTCTCAATTTAACCGCGTAATAAGGGCTAGACGAGTCGATCCACAGGGAAGGATGTGATAAAAGCATTTCAGAATTAATTCTCTACACAAATAGCTTGAAAAAAATATTGATTGTAAGAAAAGGTTTATAGTCTACTAATCATCTATCACAACCAAGTATTAGTTTAAGAAGGGAGAACATCATATTGAGTCTATAAAAAATTACCGTAGGGTTTTGATTGAGAATCAAGTCAGATGAGTAAAAATATTGTAAACCCTAATTAGAGTATACTAATTAAAATTAAACTTTAGTTCATCATAGTTTCTAAGCATAGCATAAGGAAAGTCTTTTAAATCTAACATGATGCTACCAAAGTATCTAAATATGAACTAAGAATAATCAAATTAGTTCAACTTAACTGATAATTCATCTTTAAGAATTATTAATTTAATCCTAGAATTTCTAACAAACATAGATTTCAATCAGTTCGTCTTTTAGACTAAGCTTAAGTTGATCGAGAAATTAGCAAACTATAAATTTTAATTAGTTATTCATATTTTTATTATTTTCAAGATTCATAATGAGAATGGCAATTTGCATTAAAAGAAAAGAATAAAAGAAACTAAAGCAATGAAAACAATGAAATTAAATAACAAGAGAGAGATGTAAAGAATAATGAATCTTTATTAATGGATGTTACTTGCCAATTACAAAGTCCTTCGAAAATCTCCTTCTTCAAATTGAAAGCTAAATAATACAATTAAAATTTAGAAAATAAATGGCTAACAAATAATTTTATACTCAACCTCTGAGATGCCTCTTCTCTATTGCTTTTCAGGGATATTTATAAGAAATTTAAGAAGTAGAGTCCCAGTAAAATACCTCCTCTCAACCGCCATGCAAATCGCCACCATATGGCCGCGAAAATGCGACTTTTGTCGCGTTTTCGTAGCAATAGCAGGGAGATAGGTCACATGCTTTGGTGTGTGGCTTCCTCTGATTCGTCCATATGGTGATCTATCCTCATAATCTTTAGCTGATCACTGAATTTGAAATATGTCAATTTTCTATATAACTTAGAAATTAAGTTATCTCTAAATCCGAGTTAAATTCAGATTTTCTCCCTTTTATCTTCATCTTATGGTGCAAGCAACCTGATTTATATAGAAGTCCACCTCTATCTTTAATTGGGATGAGAATTCATCTTGTTCTATCATTTTTTTCCCTCTAGATTTTAAATTAAATTAATTTAAAACCTCAATTTAAATAGGATAGAAAAGATGCTTCCTTTATCTTCCCAATTAATCTTTATTTTCATGATGATTTTAGGCTTTTGGGCTTCTTTTTGGCTTTCTTTTGGATTATGAAGGTCTGCACATTACTAAACAATAAATGAATTAAATAGTAATATTTTATAAAAAAAGAAAATGTGACTAAAATTATGCATTATTGATGACCAATTAATCAATGTCGATATAACAAAGAAAAACATCAAATTGAAGACTCGACAATGAAAATGTAGAAGCTCTACCATTAGCAAGCAATTAAGACTAGTCACCACAATTAAAGAATACCAGATTTAACGTGATTCGGTAAGAGTCCCTACGTTCATGAGGAGGAGGGGAGAAACTTTATTGAAAAAAGAGAAGAAAACATAGGAGTTACAAGAAGATCTCTCTCATAACTCTCAATAATGAAATCTTTCTTAAACTTGACTTCTATTGACTTACCTTCAAAAAGCTACCCCCATGGGGTTTATATAGGCACTAGGACGATTCTAATCCAACCCAAACTTCAACAATCTAATCAACACCATCTAAAAAGAAGAAGAAAACCTTAGCCTAATTTAAATTGCAAACAGAACCAGATTTGGAAACTGTCATAGCCCGACTCTAGTCGACTAGACCTTAGTATAAGTCGACTAATACCATGTATTAATCGACTATACCCTTTTATTAGTCGACTACTCTGACAAAATTCCGAGAACCCAACTCTTTGTTAGCCAAACTAAAGCTAAATTATAAGTCGACTATTAGGAATATAAGTTGACTTATAACATACACAAATCATGTACATGTCTGCGCTTGATCTCTGAAACTTGTAACACCTCTACCTGAATATGCATTCTTCCTCAATTAATATGAGGCACTCAAAATACTAACAAGCACCAATTTCAATATTGATTTTTTTGTGGCAAGACAACCATTTGTTGATGATGAATCGAATCTGGACTTGACATGTATAACTTTTGTACGAGCAAGGCACAGTTTTTTTGGGTGACTGTACTTAGATTTTGGACATCAAAGGAAACTCTAGTACTGTTTCAATGTTTGTACACCAAGAATTTGCAACTCTGTGATTAATGCAAAAGCTAGATGTTTAGTTTGGTTGCTAATTCATGTACACAGGGGTGGTGCAAAGCAGAGAACAAACGTCGTTAAAATGATAATTTTTTTCAAGAAAACGAAAATGATAAATAATCTAACATACTTCTGTTGTTGCTTATATGGGATGGGAGAGTGTATCAAGTGACAAGTGATCAAGCTTAATGACAAGTGTTCGAGCTTAATTTGAGCTGAACATTAAGCCAAATAAGAGCCCCTCATGAATGACTCATCGATCCCCTATTAACAGAGAAAAGAGAAAAAAAGGAATAACATTTGTTGGGTGCCAAACTTTCTATAGATATATACCAATATACATGTTCAAGAAAAGTGGTACATTGGTTTATATACCAAAAATTTTGTCCCATGCTTCATCAAGACTTTGTCGATATTTAACAATGACAGACTAAATCCCCAAACCAACTCAACTCATAGAATATAGATGAAGGAACATTGATAAATTAAGGACCAATTTCATCATCTCTACATTATATTTGAAACAACTAATTTGTTTGTTGTTTGGCCAAAAAACAATTAGTTGAAGTCAAGAAATTTCTGACTTTCCATGAGAGGACCTTGCGACTTTCCAGGTTTAATAGAGCCTTGATTTCTCTTGTCCCTAAAAAGACAAGAGCTCGGATAATTAGAGACTTCAGACCTATTGTCTCATCAATGCCATCTTCAAGAGGGTCCTCTCTCACCTTCAGACCCATCAGCAAGGGGATCCTCTCTCATCTTCAAGAGGTAATTAGAGCCTTCAAACCCATCGGCAAAGGAATCTCCTCTCACCTTATCTTTTCATTCTTGGAGTGGATCTATTGTCAAAAATTATGCAAGAAGTCAAAGTTAGAGGCCTCATGATAAAGATGAGACTATAGAACCCAGGGATTTCATACCTACAATATGTTGATGATATCCTCCACCTTCCACCACTAGACCGGAATTCCATAATGAACATTAAGATTGTTATGTACTATTTTGAATTCTTTTAGGGACTCTTAATTAATTTCAACAAATCCTTCATTTATCTCTTGGGGCCTAGAAGTAACTCAATTATGCGTGCAGCCAACTTACTCTACTGCTAAATGGGGTCACTGACATTCTCCTACCTTAATCTTCCAATCAAACCCACTGCTCTCTTTAGAGCTGATTATCAATCTCTTCTGGACAAATTTGAATGAAGATTAGCATCATGGAAGGGACTGTTGGCCCAAAGGCCTATCACCCTAGTTTTGATGATGATCAACTCATGAAGTTATGTTTACTAATGATCTTGTGTTTAATTAGTGACAGATTCATTATCAAGATCTTAGTAGGTGCATAGCTCAACAAAGGACAAAATATCAAGATTTGGAGCTAGCACGGTGTGATCCAAGGAGTTTTGGATCAAGCTTGGACCAAGTCAAGAAGATGAGAAGCCTTCAAGTGAAGACTTCAAGAAGATGAAGACTTGTGTCTAGGTATAAGATTTTGTTTTTGTTTTAGATAAAATGAAAAGGATAGATAGTTGGTGGATTGCTCAAGTAGATATCACACACACTCTTGAATTTGTTGTCTTTTCATAATAGAATTTTCAGATTTAGAAAAGACTTTCATTTTGGAAAAACATAGTTTTTGGTTCTTGGTATTCAAAGTTATATATTTCAACCAAAACCTTATTTAGAGCTTTATGACAAAAACATAGATATTTCATCTAGATTGTGTAGTGGATCATATCCATACACACTATGCTTTAAAAGTATATCTTGTTTTTGTATTTGATGAAGATTTGGAAAAAATATTTTTTGGAAAATATTGTTTTAGAAAAATATAGTTTTTATCATGGGCCAAATATTTCCAAGTTACAAAAATAGTCCAATCTTTTATAACATGCCTTGATTTTGTGCAAGCATGTTTGTATATCAAAGTATATTGGTAAAACTATTTTTGTAGATTTTTATGTATTTTATGGGATTTTATATGAGCCAAAAAGACAAACTTTTTATCCCAGAAAAACTGTTTCAGGCTTCAGCCAAGTCGACTAGTCGACTTAACTAGTCGACTATACCTGAAGTCGGTCGACCGGATCGGTCGACCGACGTGCACAAACGTGCACGCCTGTGTGTACTGGTGGTCGGTCGACCGTGCCGGTCGACCGCTCCAGAGAGCAGTGCTCTCTGGAAAGTTCGGTCGACCGTGGCTCCAACGGTCAGAAATCCGACCGTTGGCGGTCGACCGGGCGGTCGACCGGCAGTACTGACAGATCCCAACGGCTATATTTTTCTGGCCTATAAATTGGGGGGTCTTGTCATTGTTTTGTTACAAGATTTTGGAGTCTCTTAGAGCCAGTTTTTCCCAGACTTTTCAAAGGTTTTCTCCACAAATTTGAGAGCAAATATTTCCTATCTAAAGGGAAGTTTTTATAAAGAGTGTTAAAAGAGATTTCTTGAGTTTTTCACCAAAGTTTCTTTCCTTGCTTTCTCACAATCACTTGAGCTATCCATTGCCTAATCTATCCATAGGATTGTATTGTGAGAGTTTGTAATTGGTGATCAAAGTGTTGTAGATCACCAAAGATTTCATCTTTATTCTTTGAGGAGACGGGCAAGTGTGCTCGTCGTTGTTTTGAGTTCGGGTGCGGACTCGGTTGTTTGAGGTGCGGCCTCGGCGAGCCGGTGGGCTTGCGGTGTGTACGGGACTAGAGAGTCCGAGGGCTTGTAGGTGTTGCGGCACCGAGGAGGGATCCATTGGGATCTTGCATAGTGGAAATCCTTCGTGTGTCGAAGGCGGGGATGTAGAGCAAGTGTGCTCGAACCTCGAAACATACCCTTGTGTTTGCGATTGCTCACTCTCTCTCTCTCTCTCTCTTTGTCTCATTTATATCTTACATGCTTTATTGTCTATCTTTATATGCTTGATATATTCATTGTGCTCATATTGTATACTTGCTTGGGTTTGTTGACTAACACTTGTATTTAACCAAGAGAGCCAACGCGGCACCTCAACCCATTCAAGGGGAATCTAGAGGAGTTTGTCCAGAGCCCTTCACGGGGAATTCGGCAACACTCTTGTGTTATACGTAGTGTTTAGTGTAAAAGATTTAATTAGGTCATAATTGTTTTTAGCTTCCGCATTATTTGCATCATTTGGCATTTAGTGACCATTAGATTAGCCATCACCTATTCACCCCGCCCCTCTAGGTGATTTACAGGGACATTGTCTTTCCCGAGGAGGGTGACTTGTTCTTGTAAACTTGGTTCTGACTAGACTCTTAGACTCTTAAACTATTACATGTTATTCTTCCTTTTGTCGTAGTGGGTTATTGATCGCATGAATCAAATTCATCGAACTTTCTTCTGGAAGGGGATAGTGTTGACACACATGGGCAATACTCGGTACAATGGGACATTCTTTGTACACCTGGAGACTAATAGGGTCTTGGGATCTGGAACCTTCCAGATTTCAAGATATCACTACTGGAAAAGTGGTGGTAGAAACTGCTATCAGGTTCCTGGGTTCAAGTGGTCCTATACAATTATTATTATCATCGGCGACCATTGAACCTACATGAACACATTTTCAGTAGACTATCCCCTTCTGCCGTGGGGTCCTTCAATATGCTTTATCCTTTAAGTTGGCTTTGCGAGTTAAATGGGGAATGAGCAACTCGGTGAAATTCTGGAAAGATAAATGGATTAGGGATGTTCCTTTGGCAGAGACATTCCCATCCCTTTAAGTCGTGGCTTCAGATTGTGATGCTTTTGTCAATTCTCAGATTCGAGGAGGCATTATTTAGGCTCCGACCTTTTCAATCTCCACTATCCCAAGACAGAATCATATCTTTGAGGGGGCTTCTTAATCGGGTTTATACCGAGCAATTCCAGAACACTAATTGATGTTAAGAAGTGAAAGCAGAAAATCGTGTGGTAATCAGATTAAGACAACGGTGCAGCCTAAGGCTAAGGGTCGTGTCCACGAGGAGAGATGCGATGAAAGCTTTTCAGTATCTTTATTTCAAAAACGAGTATAGTGCTGATTTTTTTAAAACAAAAAAAATAAGAATAAGATGATATAAGTAAGAGTTGGTTTGTTTGGAAAAATAGACTTTGTTTGATTTTTTATAAAGAAAAAATATCCGGGCTCCCTAATCTTATATTCACTATAAACTCTTCTCTTAAAAGTTTTAATTGCCTCAAATGATCAAAGGCATAAGTTCAACCTTAAAATTCAAAAGCATCGAAGCAAAGTAAACAAGATCAGTTTTGGAAAGTTTAACTTTGTTTTAAAATAATTTTTAAGATGAATGTTAAACCATCAAGCAACTGAGCGAGTATGAAATAAAAATAAGCTTTGAAAATGTTTTGAAATTAATGTTTTAAAAACCAATTCCTATCCTCATATGCCTTCAAGAACACTCGCAAATGCAAAGCTTGAATATTAGGCATTTAAATGAATCAAGTGGGGGTTTGAATTAAAATTGATCAAGAGTAAAGATATAGAAAGCAGATTACTGAGACCAGAAAAAAAAAGGATTAGCTATCATAGAAGATGAAAAACAACTATCAGAATTTAAACACAACATGTCCGAGAGTTGGAGATGAAGAAAAGCCTTGAATCTTTTATTAATGTCACTTCAATTTTGTATTACAATACTTTATATCTCTCTCACTTGTTGCTGGACTAAGCTAGAAAAAATAAATAAAAATTACAATAACTTTTCATTTTGTAGCACTTTTTCAACAGTCTTACAAGGACTAAAGTGTCCACTGCATGCAAGCTCATGAAAAAAGGAAAGAACACTGTTGACTTCCTCATCGAGAATACATCTCCTAATGATTTGGTCGGAACAGTACTTGATAAGATATGGTTTCTCCCAAAATAAATACCGGACTTAAGATAAGAACCAGTAGACATCTTGTTTTGACCAATGAGATGGATTTTAGTTTGTGACTATATAGTTCACTATATCGGCAAATCAAGATTCTCTAAAGGCAATTAAGAGTTGTTCATCGAGAAGTCATCATTAATAAGCAATTCATTGCAAGGAGAATTTGGAAAACGAGTGAGATGGTCGGTGAGTGTTCATCAAAAATGCACATCTTTAGTCACATTTTCATATTTATTTTTTAATAAAATATTACTATTTAATAGTTTTATTGTTTAGTAATGTGCAGGCGTCCATAATTAAAAAGAGCTCAAAAGAAACTCAAAAGTCTAAGAGAAGCCTAAGAGCCCATCAAGCACATATAATTCAGAGATAATTCTATCCTAATTCAGATATAAAATAGACAATCAATTTAAATCAAGTTGCTTGAGCTCCAAGTCAAAGATAAAGGAGAAAAATTCAAGTTTAAATTCGGATTTATATATAACTTGTTTCCTAAGTTATCTGAGAAACAAGATTATTTTAAATTTCGGGAGATCAAACAAAGATTCTGATGATATATCTCTAGATGAACAGACGAGATGAAGCCACGCGCAAAAATACACCTTGTAGCTCCCCGATCTTTGCCTTGTTTTCCTCGAAAAAGTCACGAAAATGCCACATTCTGGTGGTGTTGGGTGTAGCAGTTTGGTGGGAGTGTTCTACAGGAACTTTACAACTAGAATATCCTATAAATAGAGAGACAGAGCAAAAGCATCTCAGAAAATCAAGTTTAGGGTTTTCTTTAGTTCCTTTTTCTTTTCGAATTTTCATTGTATTTTCAAGTTTTTACATTGAAGAAGAAGATTTGTATAAAGAAGAAGGCTCTTGTACTTAACCAGTGATAATTCAATAAAGATTCTTATTTTCTTTCCATATCTCTTTTGTTTTTTTAATTTTTGTTCTTCAATTCTTATTTGCTTTATTTTGTGCATCTTTTAATCACCATGCCTAATTTAATCATGAATATGAGTTACTAATTCTCTTCATAGTTCGCTAATCTCTCCAACAACTAAGTCTAGTTCTATAAAATGAATTGATTGAATTCTATATCTGTTTGAAAATCTAGGATTAATTAAGATTCTTGAAGATTAGTGATGAATTAAGTCAAACCAGTTTTAGAGTTATATTAGTTAATGATTATTCTTGATTTATGCTTAGAAACTTTGATTGCTTAATGTTAAGTCTAAATTTTTTTTCTTATGCTATACTTAGAAACTTCAATAAACTAATATTTAATTTTATCTGGTATACTTTAATTAGGGTTTGCTTTCTATCTTACTCCTCTTGCTTGAATTTGAAGAAACATACTAGGATCAATCATTTTAGGTTCAATATGATGTTTATTCTTCGTAGACTAATAGATGTTTAGTGGTATATGATTAGTGGGTTATGATATCTCTTTTTATTAAATCAAACTCTTTTATAACCATCATCTTTCTTTTCAAGTTCTACACAGAGAAACCGTATCGAAATGCTTCAATCGAATCTCTCCATACGAATTGACCTATTTAGCTCTTATTACAGTGGATTAATTATGAGAAAACAGATAAACTTCTTAACCTTAACTTTTTTTACTTTCTTTTCTCTGTCAATTAAAATTTTGGCGTCGTTGTCGGGGAGGGAAAAGTACAGTTTCCTCTTGTAACTAACTACTATCTGTTTCTGTGTGTAGGATTGGAGAACAGAAAAATCTTCTATAGATAGATACATATAAGTGGCCCTGAGACCCTGTATCAAAAGCAGAACCCCTAAACCCTCAATAAAGCCGCGCAGCAAAAGCCACGCGAACATGGCTAGGTTGAGTTTACTACTTAATTGTCTTCTGCAGGGCTGTTTGAAATTGCAAAAGTTTACTTTCTGTAATATTAGATTTTTTGTTTGAATATCTTGTACACTGCTAGTAATTTAACCGTAACTTATTTGTTGAGTAACTTAAAAAACTATTTAGACTCTTGTATCATAGGCACGTGTCTATTTCATTTCTTTAATTTCTATTGAAGAGTACTAGAGACAAGGTATGTCCCAATTGCATATAGATTAGGAAGCACTTTTGACTAATTTACTGTTTTTGAGTAAATGTTATTCTATTTGCTTGTACACGTGCACTAAATTCATTTTAAGGAAAAAAAACTCCTAAATAACATAAGGTAGGGATGTCATTACCCTTCCTTGGCCCACAAACTATCTTCCTTGCACTCATAACCTAACCCTAATTTAAAATTAAATATATGTTAGCCTTAGGATAATGTAGACTCACTAGAAGATTGACTAAAGAAGAAAGTTGTTAGAACTTAACTTTTGCCAAATCAGTGACTAGGGGATTGAGAGGCGAAACCTCGAAAGTTGGTGATTTGACTTAATTAGCCCCATCTTGACGGATACCTCCCACCAATCTTGCCACCTACATGGTCGATTAACTTGTGATTAAAGTCTGCAATATACCACCCGCAAATAATTTAAAGTTAGGAGTCATCTAGGTCTAAGCTTACCCTAGAATAGGATTGATTGATTTTTGTTTTCTTTTTGATTGGTGAATTGGTTTGAATTGATTGTGCATATGTATGGTCGAGTGACCCAATTACATCTAGATTAATTAGAACTAGGTCACCACTTCAACCTAACTAAATCATGACACAACTCACATCCCTAGAGGATAGATTCTATCCTATTAGGATATCACTTCCATCTTGCATTCAGCTTCCTGAAGCTGAAGGCAAAAGCTTTGAGATAAAACCACAATTCATTAAAACTCCCCTAACTACTATGATCAAGAGTCTAAGAAAGTATACTTTTTCATAAGAGAATTTGAAGAGGCATCTCTCATGATGAGGATACCCCAGTTAAGAGATGATGCAGTTAGGTTACGCTTTGTACCTTTCGCCCTCATGGATTTAGCCAAGAAATTGCTATACAATTTATCAGAAAACTCTATCACATTGTAGAACGATTTTGTCAAAGCCTTTTTAAAGAGTTCCACTCTATGCATAAGAACGCCCTTATAAGGAAAACATAATGCAGTGCAAGCAAGAACATAACGAACCGCTTTGAAAATATTTTGAACATTTTAGGAGCCTTCTTGTCCAATGCCCTCATCATTGCATAGAGAAGTGGCGGCAATGCCAAATCTAAATTATCAAAATAAGACTCTTCTGGAAACTATGTGTGAAAGGAAGGAGATTCTTGAAAGAAAAAAAAATGAATATGAAGGGTGGAAAATTTATGAAGATTTAGCCCAAAAAAAACCTTACAATGGGAACCTTCCAACGAACAGTCTAGGAATCCCAACTCTGTCACTTTTAAAAGAGGTAGCCACTCGATAGAAAACTCCATAGAAACTGAGACTAAATTAGCTAACGTTGTGCAAAGGCTAGAGGCCCTAGAAAATAAGGATCATGTTTCTGCAAATCAAGTCAGTCCAACACCATTTGCGGGTTACACTTACTATCAAATTATGAACCATGTGTTCGAAGAATGTCCCGTGTTCATAGCTTATTAAATGTTACTCGAACATATGAATGCAGCATTTTTAAGGCTCACCAATAATCCAATTCACACACATAGAATCTCAATTGGAGAAATCATTCAAATTTCTCTTGAGCTCAAAACACCAATGATTATCCTAGGCCCAATTTCTTCAACAATTTTTAACCACCTCATTATTAATACAATTTTTCTAATCAAGCTCCACAACTTTCCTTCCAAAATCTCACTGCTGACAAGAAAACTACCGATTTGGAGAAAATTTTGACATCTTTCATGTAAAATATGGAACAAGCCATATCTAGATTAGAGGGTTAAACGAGTCAGTTAGCCACTTCCATAAGTGAAAGGCCCAAAGGGACTTTGCATAGTCAACCGGTAATAAACCCTAGAAACTCTAGTCAAGCTAGGACCCAATGAACCAATGTAATGTGGTTCATACATTGCGGTCGGGAAAACAAGACATAATCGAGTGTCAATGCCACCGGATCGAACCCAAACATCCACTCCTTCTAGTTTCACTCCACCCATTTCTGAAGATAAGTCAGTCGAACAAGTACATAAGTGTTGGCCCAAGGTTACAATCGCCCGTTTTATTGAGTTTTGATGATTCCAAAACATATATAGTTATTTGTACTAATCATGTTTATTGTTTAAGTGTGTTTCAGGGTTCTAAAGATTCATGGAGTTTTCTTCCCTAAAGGAAGGTTGTTTTGACTCAAGTCGGTTCATTTCGGGTTCAAGAATCAAGCTTTACAAGATCATATGAAGAAGCCCACTTGAAGACTTTATAGTCACCTAGAACCTATGTAAAAATTAGTTTGTTAAAGTTTGAGGTTGTGGAAAATTGGCTCTACACACACCCCCCCTTCAAAATACAGTCTTTATTTTTGGTATTTGTTTTAAGTTCATGCCTTGATAAATATACATGTCTCAAATTTTTACAAAATTTTATATCTTGTTTATATCATGTATATCTATCTTTTCAGCATGATACTTAGCCATATATCCCTACAAAATTATTTTGAAAATTTTCCCAAGTCCAGAAAAATTCCCATTTTATAAACTGTTTCAGGCCTGGCAGTCGACCGGATCGGTCGGCCGGCTCTATTTCAGGCCAGGCAGGTCGACCGACCGGTCGACCGAGACCTGTGTCCAGGACATGCACGCTTATGCAAGTCTGTCGGTCGACCGACCGATCGACCGACCTAAAACAGCTTGCTCTCTGTTTTTTTTGTCGGTTGACCGAGCGGTCGACCGTCAGTACAAAACTGTGTTTGCCCTTTGCGGACGGTCGACCGGCCGGTCGACCCAAGCCCAACGGCTAGTTGCCAACAGGGCTGCCGGTCGACCGGACCGGTCGACCGACAAGCCTGTCAGCTGCCAACGGCTCTTTCCTCTTTGGTGAAAATCTGAATTCTGATTTTCACCCTGTTTTGTGGCAGGATTTTTCTGACTTTTTGGGGGTTATTTTCTGATCAAATAAACTTAATTTAAATGTGTTTTAATCCCTTCCTCTCCCTATAAATAGAGGGGATTGGTCTCTTGCAAAATCACCAAGAAAAAATCCCTAGTTTACAAGTTTTCAAAAGAAAGAAAAAGTTTCAAGCTCTCGATTCTCTCTTGCATTCTTGGTTATTGTTTTTCAGTTGCGTTCTCAAGCAAGTTTCATTTACAACTGAGTTTGTTTTTTCTCACTACACTTCTAGAGCCAAAAAATCTCATTCTCATTCTATAAGGAAGTTGTAAAGAGAAAGTTTGTAAGAAGTTTGTGATCCTTTTGGTGATCACTTGGCTACTTGTTCCTTCTTCTTGTTCTTGTTGAGATACCTCTTCGGTAGAGGTTTGTAAGTGGTGGAGTTCGGTACTCCGGTCTTCGGTAGACCTTGTAAAGTCCTCGGTGGATAGTGGAAACCCTTCACGGCGGTGAAGGCGGGGAGTAGAGCGGTGGCTCGAACTTCGAAACAAATACTTTGTGTTTGCGATTGATTCTCTTTGCTCTATATTGCTCTTACTTTCTTACTTGTGATAATTCTATTCTTTCATACCTTGTGATACATCTTGTGTGCATTTCATTATTGCTTCAAATTCATTTCTTGCTACATTGTCGATCATTACTTATACAACAAGATTGCAATACGCACCTCAAACTCATATCTAGAGGAATCACGAGGAAGGAGTTCAGAGCCCTTCACCGGGTATTCGGCTTTTAATTTTGTTTTGAGTGATCGTTGCATCATTCATTCATACTTGTTTTAAAAATATTGTTAGATTAGCATTTACAACTATTCACCCCCCCTCTAGGTGTTTTCAATTGGTATCAGAGCTTTGGTCTCTAGGCTCTTGGCTTAACAACCTTAGAGAGATCCACTATTTGCTAATCATTTCATCCATTTTTCACACACTTCCACTTAATTAGTAAAAATAGCCGATGGAATTAAGACCCCCCAAAGTTTTATGGCCTTAACTTTCCCATATGGAAGGTTAAGATGACCGTTTTCTTGCAATCTCTAGGAAGCCGGGTTGCAAAGGCGGTGACCAAACCATTTAGTGCACCCACCGGTGATGAATCCACTTGGTCTGAAATTGAGACCAAAGAATTTGATGCTAACTCTAGGGCACACTATGCATTACTCCAAGCACTTAATGATGATGATATCGCTAGAGTAATTCATTACAATTCCGCTCACGAAATTTGGACTCACTTGCTTGTTACTCATGAGGGAACCTCACAAGTGAAGAGGGCTAAAATAGACCTTCTTCGTTCCCAATATGAAAATTTCTCTATGCATGATAATGAAACCATAGATGATATGGTTATAAGATTTACAAAGATCACTAATGGACTTTCTTCTCTAGGTGAGGCTATTGACAACGACCAAAGAGTAAGGAAGATCATCCGGGCTCTTCCTCCTTCATGGGAAGTCAAAGCAACTACCTTAAAGGAACTCAATGACAAGGAGGAGATGGAGCTTATAGGTCTCATTGGGAACCTCAAGACCCATGAGATGGAGAGAAAAGCAAGGGAGGAAATGGCTCCTTCCAAGAAAAAAGCTATTGCCTTCAAGAGTCAATCCTCATACTCCGACGAAGACGATGAAGAAGAAGATGACGAAGAGCTCTCACTTCTTGTGAAGAACGTTCGGAGGATGTACAACAAGGCAAAGTTCCAAGGTAGAAGGAGATGGCAAGGTGGTAAATAAGAGAAGAAAATTATTTGCTTCAATTGCCAAAGACCAGGTCACATTGTTGCGGAGTGCCCGGATAAAGTCAAGCCTTCCACCTCCAAGAAGCCTTACAAGAAGAAAGCATTGAAGGCTACATGGGATTCCGAGAGTGAATCCGAGGAGGAAGTTGATACCGCCAACATGTGTTTCATGGCTAATGAAAGCACAAGTAAGGTAACCCCTTCCACTTCTTTTGATAATGAGCTTTCCATGGATGAATTAGGAGAAGCATTTGTAGAACTCTCACATAACTATGATTTTCTTAAGAAAAAGTATTTTAAAATGAAAAAGGAAAATGAGTCTCTTAATCATCATGTTTTTACTCTTACTAAAGAAAAAGATGGATTATCTTCTACTTTAGTTTCCACCCAAAAAGATTTTGATAACTATAAGATTTCTTGCAAGGGTAAGTTTCCACAAGTTAATGAAAATGAGATTTCCATGCTAAAAGAGAAAATTGATTCTCTAGGAGTTGTTTTGAAAAGGTGTGAATTTAATAAGAATAGGCTTGAGGCTATGTTTCCTAAGAAACAAGCCCCTAAGAAACAACCCCATGTTATGCATGCTCATGTTCATAAATCACAACCTTTACATCATGCCAAACCCCCCAAACATGCTCACCCTCCACACACACATCATGCATTCATGTATGGGAAGGTATTTCCATGCACATATTGTGGCCGTAAAGGTCACTTAGTTAAGTTTTGCTATGATAGACTTAATACTTCACATCATAATGTTTGGGTTCGAAATACTAATTTTCAAGGACCCAAGAAAATTTGGGTACCAAAGTCAATAAATTTGTTAAATGATGTAAGTACTTTCCAAGGCGCAACGACGTAAAGGATTGTGGTATCTTGATAGTGGTTGTTCAAGGCACATGACTTGGGATATCAATAACTTTGCAACCCTATCAAGATACCATGAAGGTGGCACCATCACCTTCGGAGATGATACCAAGGGTAAAATCATCGGCATTGGTAATGTTAAACTTGGTACATCCCCTTTAATAGAAAATGTTGTTTTAGTTGATGGCCTCAAGCATAATCTCTTGAGTGTTAGTCAACTTTGTGATAAAGGTTTTGATGTTGTTTTTGATAATTTAGCTTGAAAAGTTTTTGATAGACTATCCAACACATGTATATTTTTCGATTTTCGTGAAAGCAATATATACATGATTGATTTGTCTAATATGTCTTGCAATATCACTTGTTTGAAAGCCCTCGATGATGACTCTGGTTGTGGCATAAAAGATTAGGCCACATTTCTTTTGACCATCTATCTAGGTTAAACAACCAGGAAATGGTGAAGGGTATTCCTTACTTGAACTTTGAAAAGGACCGCGTTTGTGACGCGTGCCAACTTGGGAAACAAATCAAGTCCTCTTTCAAGTCAATCAAGGATATCATGACATCACGTCCCTTGGAGTTGATCCATATGGATTTGTTTGGTCCTACTCAAACTAAAAGTCTAAGTGGGAATCGTTTTGCATTTGTTTTGTTTGATGATTTTTCGCGTTTTACATGTTTTTCTTTTTAGAGCATAAAAATCAAGCCTTTTCACATTTTCAAGCCTTTAAGAAAGAGTTGAAAAGGAAAAAGATTCTTCAATTTTAAGAATAAGAAGTGATAGAGGTGGTGAATTCATTAATCTACCCTTTATTATTTTTTGTGAAGAACATGAAATTAAGCATGAACTATCTTGTCCTAGAACCCCACAACAAAATGGAGTAGTTGAACGGAAAAATCAAACATTACAAGAGATGGCTAGGACAATGATTAGTGAATATGGTCTCCCACATTATTTGTGGGCCGAGGTCATTAATACATCATGCTATATATCAAATCGTGTTTTCTTATGTAAAAATACTTCAAAAATATCTTTTGAGATTTATTTTTCTAGAAAGCCAAATGTTTCATACTTTAAAGTTTTTGGATGCAAATGTTTTGTTTTAAATACAAAAGACAATTTGGGAAAATTTGATGCTAGGTCTTATGAAACAATCTTTGTAGGTTACTCAAATACTAGTAAAGCTTATAGAGTTTTCAATAAGTCATCTTTAACTATTGAAGAGTCTATACATATAAAATTTGAGGAATCTAATGTGTTTGTTAAGAATGTTGTAGAAATAGATTCTTTGCATGAAGACATGGAGAAAGTCACTTTGAAGGACTCACCTACTATTGAAGGCATGCCTAAGGATGATGAAGGAAGTGAAACTAAGGATCAAGAGGCTCAAGGAAATGAAATTCAAAGAATTGAAGTGGAGCCTACTCAACAACTTCCAAAGGATTGGAGATACAATCCACATCATCCCAAGGACCTTGTTTTAGGTGAAGTATCTCAAGGGGTAACTACTCGTTCTCAACTTCATGATTTTTGTGGACACTATGCTTTTATTTCTCACTTTGAACCCAAAAGTATCCTCGAAGCCGAGGCCGACTCATATTGGTTGCTAGCCATGCAAGAGGAACTCAATCAATTTGAGCGCAACCAAGTTTGGCACCTTATTCCTAGGCCCACGATAGACCAACAATTGGTACTAAGTGGATCTTTAAGAACAAGTTGGATGAGTCGGGTAACGTTGTTAGGAATAAAGCTAGGTTAGTTGCTCAAGGTTACACTCAAATCGAAGGTATCGATTTTGAAGAAACCTTTGCACCCGTAGCACGGCTTGAAGCCATACGGATGACACTTGCATTTGCTTCATATAAAGATTTTAAGCTTTTTCAAATGGATGTTAAAAGTGCTTTCTTAAATGGATTTATTGAAGAGAAGTGTATGTTGAACAACCCCCCGGGTTTGTTGATCCTACACATCCGGATTTTGTTTTCAAACTTGACAAAGCTCTTTATGGTTTAAAACAAGCCCCTAGGGCTTGATATGAAAGGCTTTCTTCATTTCTAATTTCAAATGGTTTTAAGAAAGGAAAAATTGATACTACTTTATTTACAAAACATGTGAAAATGATATTCTTATTGTGCAAATTTATGTGGATGATATCATTTTTATTCTACTAATGAAACCCTTTGCCAAGCTTTTGAATCATGCATGAAGGAAGAATTTGAAATGTCTATGATGGGTGAGCTCAACTATTTCCTTGGTCTCTAAATCAAGCAAAGAAAGGATGGGATCTTCATCAATCAAGCCAAGTACACAAAAAAACTTATCAAGAGATTTGGACTTGAGGGAGCTAGAACTAGCAAAACTCCCATGGCAACAACCACCAAGCTTGACAAGGATGAACATGGTAAAAGTGTAGACATTAAGCTTTATCGTAGCATGATTGGTAGTTTATTGTATTTGACGGCTAGTAGGCCGGATATTATGTTTTGTGTATGTCTTTGTACTCGTTTTCAATCATGTCCTAAGGAGTCTCATTTAGTAGCGGTAAAACGCATTATTAGATACCTTAAGGGCACAATTGAAATGGGTTTGTGGTATCCGAAAATCGGACTATTTGAAATGAAAAGTTTTTCGGATGCCGACTATGCGGGTTGTAGGGTAGATAGGAAGAGTACAAGTGGAACATGTCAATTTCTTGGTAATTGTCTTGTTTCTTGGTCTTTCAAAAAGCAAAATTCGGTAGCCCTTTCAACCGCCGAGGCGGAGTATGTTGCAGCCGGAGCTTATTGTGCACAAGTTCTTTGGATGAAACATACTCTCCTTGACTATGATTTACATTTTGATCATATTAAAATATTTTTTGATAATACTAGTACTATTCATATGACTAAAAATGCAAATCAACATAGTAAAACTAAGCACATTGACATTAGATATCACTTTCTTAGAGATCATTATGAGAAAGGTGATATTGATATTGATTATGTTTCTACCGATTTTCAACTTGCCGATATTTTTAATAAACCTCTAGACTATGCTAGATTTTCATTTATTTGTGGTGAGTTGAATGTTTGTATTATAGATTCTTGAAAGAAAATTTTCTTATTTTTTACCCTTTTTAATGTATGACAAAAAGGGGGAGAAATAGTTAGTTTTAGTTAGTTTTGAAGTTTTATGCACTTGTATTTTGTTTTTGTGCCTTGTGTTTTGTATACTTTTTATGCTTTATGTATATAGCCATTCACTTTTACACATAATCAGTCTTTTATACATAGCATAATTTGAGGGGGAGCTTCCAAGCTCTTTTCCCATGTTTAAAATAACTATATGTTTTGTCATCATCAAAAAGGGAGAGATTGTTGGCCCAAGGTTACAATCGCCCGTTTTATTGAGTTTTGATGATTCCAAAATATTTATAGTTATTTTTACTAATCATGTTTATTGTTTAAGTGTGTTTCAGGGTTATATAGATTCATGGAGTTTTCTTCCCTAAAGGAAGGTTGTTTTGACTCAAGTCGATTCATTTCGGGTTCAAGAATCAAGCTTTGCAAGATCATAGAAGAAGCCCACTTGAAGACTTTGTAGTCACCTAGAACCTATGTAAGAATTAGTTTGTTAAAGTTTGAGGTTGTGGAAAATTGGCTCTACACACACACACCCCCTTCAAAATACAGTTTTTATTTTTGGTATTTGTTTTAAGTTCATGCCTTGATAAATATACATGTCTCAAATTTTTACAAAATTTTATATCTTGTTTATATCATGTATATCTAACTTTTCAGCATGATACTTAGCCATATATCCCTACAAAATTATTTTGAAAATTTTCCCAAGTCCAGAAAAATTCCCATTTTATAAACTGTTTCAGGCCTGGCAGTCGGCCGGATCGGTCGGCCGGCTCTATTCCAGGCCAGGAAGGTCGACTGAGACCTGTGTCCAGGACGTGCACGCTTGTGCACGTCTGTCGGTCGACCGACCTAAAACAGCTTGCTCTCTGTTTTTTTGTCGGTCGACCGCTCAGTACAAAACTGTGTTTGCCCTTTGCGGACGGTCGACCGGCCGGTCGACCCAAGCCCAACGGCTAGTTGCCAACAGGGCTGCCGGTCGACCGGACCGGTCGACCGACAAGCCTGCCAGCTGCCAACGGCTCTTTCCTCTTTGGTGAAAATCTGAATTCTGATTTTCACCCTGTTTTGTGGCAGGATTTTTCTGACTTTTTGGGGGTTATTTTCTGATCAAATAAACTTAATTTAAATGTGTTTTAATCCCTTCCTCTCCCTATAAATAGAGGGGATTGGTCTCTTGCAAAATCACCAAGAGAAAATCCCTAGTTTACAAGTTTTCAAAAGAAAGAAAAAATTTCAAAGCTCTCAATTCTCTCTTGCATTCTTGGCTATTGTTTTTCAGTTGTGTTCTCAAGCAAGTTTCATTTACAACTGAGTTTGTTTTTCTCACTACACTTCTAGAGCCAAAAATTCCATTCTCATTGTATAAGGAAGTTGTAAAGAGAAAGTTTGTAAGAAGTTTGTGATCCTTTTGGTGATCACTTGGCTACTTGTTCCTTCTTCTTGTTCTTGTTGAGATACCTCTTCGGTAGAGGTTTGTAAGTGGTGGAGTTCGGTACTCCGGTCTTCGGTAGACCTTGTAAAGTCCTCGGTTGATAGTGGAAACCCTTCACGGTGGTGAAGGCGGGGAGTAGAGCGGTGGCTCGAACCTCGAAACAAATACTTTGTGTTTGCGATTGATTCTCTCTTTGCTCTCTATTGCTCTTACTTTCTTGCTTGTGATATTGCTATTCTTTCATACCTTGTGATACATCTTGTGTGCATTTCATTATTGCTTCAAATTCATTTCTTGCTACATTGTCGATCATTACTCATACAACAAGATTGCAATACGCACCTCAAACTCATATCTAGAGGAATCACGACGAAGGAGTTCAGAGCCCTTCACCGGGTATTCGGCTCTTAGTCTTATTTTGAGTGATCATTGCATGATTCATTCATACTTGATTTAAAAAGATTGTTAGATTAGCATTTACACCTATTCACCCCCCTCTAGGTGTTTTCAATAAGCCTACATCCCCATTTTCAAATATGCTTAGGAGTAATAATAATGCACAAATAGAGAAAATATTTGAGATCTTTAATCAAGTAATGATTAACATACCTCTTC
The DNA here is from genome assembly GCA_038442645.1 of Agave tequilana. Lineage (NCBI taxonomy): Eukaryota > Viridiplantae > Streptophyta > Magnoliopsida > Asparagales > Asparagaceae > Agave > Agave tequilana. Next base: position 31,734 of record JAVJIF010013287.1, on the reverse strand, counting down.
TTGATGCAATCCAACAAGTCCCTAATTATACCAAATTTCTTAAGAATATGTGCACCAAGAAAAGAAAGATCAATGTGTCTAAGAAGATTTTCTAGCTACTAATATTAGTGAGCTATTGTCCAATCAAATTCCTGTTAAGTACAAGGATCCTGATTGTCCCACCATTTCTTGCACAATAGGTCAATGTGAAATTAATGGAGCACTACCTGATTTAGGAGCAAGTATTAACTTATTCCCCTTCTCAGTGTACAAACAACTTGGGTTGGGAGAGCTTAACCCAACTCAAGTCACGATCTAGTTAGCTGACCGATCAGTCAAAGTCCCAAAAGGAGAAATAACCGATGTCCTTATCCAAATAAGAAAATTCATCTACCAAGTAAACTTCATTGTTCTAACGACCCAACCAGTCTCAAATCCTAGGTCTCAAACTCTCGTCATCTTAGGACGCCCTAGCAACTGCAAATGCAATTATGAATTGTAGAAACGGATCTATGAGATTGACTTTTGGAGACATGAGTAAGAAAGTGAATGTTTTCAACTTAGAAAAATAACCCTGCGATATGGACAATCCACCTTTTGGGGTAAACCTCATTGAGGACTTGACAAGTGAGCATAGTGAGGGGATAAAACTAGAAGCTGAGTGTGATGCCGAGTTGGAATCCGAGAATTTCAAATTTGATGAAATAGTAAATTCCACTATTGAGTGGGCATCGAGCCCAAGTTCATTAGATCTGAAGCCAACAAGTTTAACCCCTCCATCTATTGAGTCATCTCTTTCCTTAGAGCTAAAAGTCTTACCCAAAAATCTCAATTATGCCTATTTAGATGAACAAGAGACTCTACCAGTCATAGTTGCATCCAACTTGACTAACGGGTGAGAAGAGAAGCTTATAACAATCCTTTGAAAATATAGGGAAGCCATTGGTTGGACGATGACCAACATAAAAGGATTGAGTCCAATTATAGTTCAGTATTGAATCCATCTAAATTAGAGGCAAAACCAAAGAGGGACTCGCAACATAGGTTAAACCCTATTATCAAGAGGCAGTTCGATCTGAAATAGTAAAACTTTTAGATAATAAGATAATTTATCCCACTTCTGATAGTCAATGGGTCAGCCTAGTCCATGCGGTCCCTAAGAAATCCGGTTTTAAAGTAGTAGAGAATGGAAACCAAGAGTTAGTATAAACGCGACTCCCTACAAAGGTTCGAGTTTACATTGACTATCGAAAATTAAATGTTACCACTCACAAAGACTATTTCTCTCATCCATTTATCGATCAAATTCCTGAACAACTAGTCGGCCATGAGTATTACTTACAATCAAATCTCTGAAACTCTGGAGGACCAAAAGAAAACAACGTCTACTTGTCCATTTGGAATCTTTTCTTACCACTGAATGCCTTTCGATTTATGCAATGCCCCCGCGACATTCCAACATTACATGTTAAGATTATTCTCTGACATGGTCGAATGATTCTTAGAGATCTTTATGGATGGTTTTTCTATTTATGGTGACTCTTTCAACGAACGTCTTCATCATCTAGAACTTGTCCTCGAGCAATGTGACGAAAAGAATTTGACTTTAAATTGGGAAAAGTGCCACTTCATGGTATAACATGGGATTGTCCTAAATCTTGAAATTTCTAGAAAAGGGATTGAAGTGAACAAGGCGAAGATAGAGGTCACAGCCAATCTTCCCAAATCAAAATGTGTAAAAGATATTCGTTTCTTTTTAGGACACGCTAGTTTCTATCATAGGTTCATTAAGGATTTTAGCAAAATTGCTAGACCCCTAACCAACCTTTTAGCAAAGGATGTGTGATCGTACAATCATACATTGCATATTTAATATCACATGTGTCACATTTTTGCATTTATTTTATAATAAAAATTGATATTTGATGTATTTTCAAGTCTAGTGACGTGCAGGGTAATTAAGAAAGAAAAGAGAGATTGACAGATTTATCCAATTAAATCCAAAAATTCAAAATAAAGCGAATCGATTCAAATTCAAATGTTCCAGAAGCTATCTTATTTGAAAACTAGATATATCAAATAAGATAATATCATTAAAATTCAAGAAAAATGGATTGTTTGAAGAACATATCAGTTCGTTAAGGATAAAGTGATAAATCATCAAATCTAGAGCAAATATTTAAAATCTAAGAAGATAAAAGGATAGAGAACTAATCAACGGACAAACGCCCCCTGATCCTGGCCTTATGGCCAGGATGTTGCCACAAAAATGCGGTAAAAGCCGTGTTTTCACGGCCTGAATTTTAAATCTGAGAGAGTCGCCTATCTTCGTACGCTTCTCATCCTTCTATTTTTCTCATATAAATACAAGCATATCTTGAAGACAGAGAGGGCACAACTCCGGAGGGGAGGACTCCACAGCATAACTCAGCAGAGAATTTAAGGGTTAGGATTTTCCTTTTTCAAAGTTCCATTGTAGTTTTTCATTTGAGAGATAAAAATGTAAAGAGAAAATGGAGTGCTTGTAATTGACGGTGACAGCTTAATAAAGGTTCTTTTGTTCTTTTCAATTTACCTTTTTTATTTTTACTTGCTGTAATTGCTTTATTTATTTTCATCTGCATTCTTTATGCCTTCTTTTTAATCATTCCATCTTTATAGATTGGATTAGGGAAAGTTTCATGACAGAAAAGCGAGGAAGAAATACATTTGAGTGACAATAAATGTAATCTTCTTTATAAATAGTTATATTGTGAGTGACAGTCAATGAAACTATCTCACTTCTCTTCATCGTTACTCAACTTAATTAATCGCTTACTTTTCTTTAATTACTCTAAGGTATGTTCTTTTTTCTCTTGTTTATTTTCTTTCTTTTTAACTTAGTAATCAAAACACCAACACCATCTTCTTCTTCTACCTTTCACTTTACTTCTAATTTAGCTTAATCTTTCCTTTTCTTATCATTTTTTTAAACAAAGAAGATCTATAACTGGTGTAGTAACTTGAGAAGAAGACTTACACAATGCTTCTACCGTTGTTCCTCCCTGTGGATCACGAACTGTTAGCCCTAAGCTACATGGTAGCATTTAGGACCTATCACTATTCTAAACTTCTGTATTTTCTGTGCAGATTTGGCTCAATCGAATTTTGGTGCCGTTGTTAGGGAGGGAAGGTAAGTTTTTATTCTTTTTGATTTACTCTAAATGGTTTAATATTTCTTCTTTGCTTTTGTGTGCAAGGGCTAATACTTGAAAACTAGAGCTGCAGTGGACATATACTCTGTGCCTCCGTTCAAGAAGGCAGAGCATTAGAGCCCATAACTATAGTGACCTACAAATTGTAGTTTCTTACAGGTTACTTGAAATTTAAAGATTTAACTACTTCAGTTGCTAGTTTTCCTATTTAACATATTCTCCACATTGTTCTAACCTCAACAGTAATATGATTGTTTGTTACTGCTAAAAAATGTTTGGACATTGCATTCTAGGCATTTGTTTAATTCGTTACATTTAAATTACTGTTGAAGAGTGTTGGAGCCAAGGTATATCTGCATTGATATAGCTTAGGAACACACTTGTATGTTATTGCTTGGGTGTTATTTTTGTTATATACTTGCACACGCGCACTAAAACAATTTAAGGGTTTGTCCTATAAACAAGATAAGGTAGAAAAGTCATTACCCTTAGCCCAAAAATCATCTCCTCACTCACTAACCCAGCCTAACTTAAATTGAGTAGACGTTGACCCTAGGGACATCTCGGACTCAATGGGAGACTGACCTAAGAGAGAAGTTGATTAAAATTTGACTCTTGTCAAATCGGTGTCAAAGGTTGGGGATTGAAAGGCGAAACCTCAAAGAACAGTGGTTTGACATAATTAGGCCCATTGTTTAGGCACGGTTACTTCTCACTGGTCTTACCCCTACCTGACCGATTAACTTGTAATCAGATTCTGCAGTATACCCCCTGTGGACAGTCTAACCAGTTAGGAGTCGTCTAGATCTAAGGTCAACCCTAACTTAGGCTAGATTTTTTTTTATTGTTTTTGACATTTTTATGATATGGATTATAATTACAATTATTCCAATACATATAGTGATCCATACTTCACATTGACCTCTTTTGATTCGGATATTACCAAACCGACATTTCATAACTTTAACCAATCAAATATGTCGGATTGGTCTTATCTGAATCGGTATATACCCCAACCCCAGTAGTATGAACAAGATTGAGATGATCATCACCACTCTTCACCTAGTTAGTGGGAATACAACTCCCCCGAGTCATACTATCAACCACCTTACCAACATCCGGCTTCATATACTCCTTTTCTCGAATAACTAATAGAAGAATCAATTGACTAGGAAAAGAGAATGAAAGTCCTAGAAGAGATTGAGCGGCGAATTCTAAAATCTAGAAGACTCGAGATCCTATCAAAATTTCAAATTCAAGATCCTTACTCTATTTTTCAAGTCCCACAATAAGAAGAACATACCGACTTAGAAAAGAGTATGTTATTCATGATTCAATTTCAAAGCGATCCTTTCGATATGATAGAAGCATGACTTAGTCGATTAGAAAATATACGTAGGAATGAGAAAACTCTCCATATCCAATCTTTGATTATTCCCGATACTTCTAGCCATATTGATGAAAATCAAGAATTATGGTATTTTGAAAATTTTGACCAAGATTCAATTTCACCACAAAATTTTGAACTTGACCAATATCAACCGTTGACAAATTGGCAAGTTTTTATTTTAATGAAATTGAACATGAATGTGACCCTAACCCATAACTTTGTGATTTAATTCTAATTTCTAAATCTATGTTGACTCCGATATTCTTACCCAAGTTGGATCTATTTTCCGAGCCAACATTGATTCCGGTATCCATAGATATTGAAATTGAACACCTCTTTTGGATAGTCACGTTTTATTGAGGGGAAAAGAATGTGAAATTAAATTCTTTGATTTGGACTCAACTCTTGAACTAAAACTGACTCTTGAACCCAAAGTTTTTTTTTTCGAGTTAGTAATGGTTCCCGAACTTTTCACTCTTGAACCCAAATCAACCATTCCACCAAGTCACATCTTTTGTTGGACATAGGTATTGATCATAATGACTCGGTGATGATTTTGCAAGATTGGTCATGTAAAAGAAATAATTTTCATGATAGGATCTTGCATGATCCTATTCATATTGGGGATTGTAAATATGTAAATAGAAAAGAGGTCAATAAAAGTGAGTTTCGTGAGCCATCACATTATCTTGATTGGTTAGCAACGCTTGGCCCAATTTGACTACCACCGGAACCACCACCCTGAGGTAATATTTTTCTTTCATTTCTTCTTTTTTATGGATTTATGCATTCATTTATACACTAAGGACAATGCATGAGATAGGTGTAGGGGAGTGTTCTAACATAACATAGGTTTAGGTTTTCTTATTTAAAAAAATAAATAATGACATTTTCTTTGCTTTTAAAAACACTTTGAAAAGAGAAATAATTTTTAACTTATTTTTGTAAGAAAGTAAGTTAATTTTAAGGAATATGAGAATCACAATTAGGATTTCTTATACTTGGTTAAAATAAGATTATTTGTTTGATTTCTAGAGTTAAGAAGAAAATTTGAAAAAATAATTTAGTCTTGAGTTTTATCTTGATGAAATATACATACTTTATGCGCTTACACACTTAGGGTTCAAAAACAAAGATTCTTATGTGTTATTAAAAAGAAATGAGAAAATATATATATCAAAAACCCTCTGATTAAGCTAGGTATTTATGCCTCATAAAGCATAAGCATTCGTGCCTAAAACTGACCCATATAATATAAAATCCTTATTTTTGTGGCCTTGTTTGCTCGAGTCTTTAAGTACTTGGGGTGCTTTCTCACTCGGAGTGCTAAGACCATTCAGTTTGAGAGTCATCGACTAAAGGCTCGTTACATGGGCAGATTAGAAAGCTTACTAGAACTAAGGGATAATACCACCAAAAATATGAAACATAAGTCATAAAAGTTTAGAGTTAAAAAATTCTTAATCAAAATTTCACTATCACAAAAGTGCATAGGACTTAGGATAAAATAATAGACTAAATGAGAAATACAGTTTGACTCCTTACCTTAATTGATAACAAGTTGTTGAATAGAGACTAAGTTTAGAAATAAATAGTTTGGTATTCTTATGACTTATTGATTATTTATTCCTTCCAAATATACTTCAAATATTTTCTCTCTTTCAAAAATGCATTTTCGAAATACTAACACTTTATTTCTTTTTTTATAGATTTTTTGGGTGTAATCTACTGAAAATTCTCATGAGACAAAACTCATCCTTTAGAGGTAACCTAGAGGTTTAATGGCTTATTGCACATGTTAAGTACAACTGTGATTCGTACGAAAGTGAGTTAGATTAGGTTTGTTTTATTTTTTTGTTTGCTCAAGGACGAGCAAAAAATAAGTGTGGGGGTGTGATTATACACAGACATTGCATATTTAATATAACATGTGTCACATTTCTGCATTTATTTTATAACATAATTCTACTATTTGATGTATTTTCATGTCTAGTGGCATGCAGGGTAATTAAGAAAGAAAAGAGAGAGATTGATAGATTTATCTAATTAAATCCAAAAATTCAAAAAGAAAGGGGATTGATTCAAATTCAAAGGTTCTATAAACCATCTTATCTAAAAACTGGATATATCAAATAAGATAATATCATCAAAGTTCAAGAAAAAAATGAATTATTTAAAGACCTTATCGGTTTCGTTCAGAATAAAGTAATAAATCATCAAATCAAGACTAGATATTCAAAATCTAAGAAGCTAAAGGATAGAAGACTAATTAACTAACAAACACTCCCTGATCATGGCCCTACGGCCAGAATGTTGCCGCAGAAACGCGACAAAAGCCTCATTTATGTGGCATGGCTTTTAAATCTGGGGGAGCACTAGCTCCTTCTATCTTCGTATGCTTCCTATCCTTTTATTTATCTACTAGAAATACCTGCAAACCTTAAAGGCAGAGAGGGCATAACTCCGGAGGGGAGGACTCCACAGTACAACTCCGTAGAGAGTTTTAGGGTTAGGATTTTTCTTTTCCAGAGTTTTATTATAGTTTTTAATTTGAGAGAAAGAACTGTAAAGAGAAGACGGAGTGCTTATAATTGATGGTGACAACTCAATAAAGGTTCTTCTGCTCTTTTCAATTTACCTCTTTATAATTTTACTTATTTTAATTTCTTTATTTACTTTTGTCTACTTTCTTTATGCTTTCTTTTTAATCATGCCTTCTTTATAACTTAGAATAGGGGAGTTTCATGATAGAAAAGAGAGGTAGAAATACATTTAGAGTGACAATAGATATAATCTTCTTTAAAGATAGTTATATTGTGAGTGACAGCCAATGAAACTATCTCAGTTCTCTTCATCGTTACTCAACTTAACTAATCGCTTACTTTCCTTTAATTACTATAAGGTATGTTCTTTCTTTTCTTGTTTATTTTCTTTCTTTTTAACTTAGTAATCATAACACAACCATCATCTTCTTCTTCTACCTTCCACCTTTCTTCTAATTTAGCTTAATCTTTTCGTTTCTTTTGAAACAAAGAAGATCTATAACCGGTGTAGTAACTTAGGAAGAAAACTTACACAGCGCTTCCATCACTGTCTCTCCCGGTGGATCACAATCCGTTAGTCCTAGGCTACACGGTAGTATTGAGGACCTAGCACTATTCTAAACTTCTGTATTTTTCTGTGCAGGTTTGGCTCGATCAAATTGATGATGTATGTCTTAATGCTTAAGAGAAACTCAAAATGAAACTTATCTCTGCGCCTATAATTTCTGCCCCGGATTGGTCCAAACTATTTGAGATCATGTGCGATGCTTCTGATTTTATCATAAGTGATGTCTTAGAACAGCGCATAAATAACAAGCGGCATGTGATTTACTATTCAAGTAGGACTCTTAATGTAGCCCAATTAAACTATACTACAATCGAGAAGGAATTCTTGGTTGTAGTGTTTACATTGAAAAATTTCGTATATCATACTTGGGACCAAAAACATCATATTCATCGACCATTCTGCACTTCGATACCTAATGCTCAAGAAGGATGCGAAGGCCCGACTCATTCGTCGGATCCTCCTCCTTTAAGAATTCAATCTCGAAATTTGAGATAAAAAGGGTGTCGAAAACATCGTCGCCAATCACCTGTCTCGTGTTCCAAAGGCTCCTTCCAATGAGTTGCCAATCAATGATAGCTTTCCTGATGAACAACTCTTAGTTAGCTTTAAGGGACCATGATTTGCCGACATAATCAACTACTTAGTTACAACCCAAACTCTATCTCACTGGTTAAAACAAGATGTATATCGACTCTTGTCTCAAGCTCGATATTTCATTTGAGAGGAATCTTATCTCTTTAAATGTTGTTCCGATCAAATCATTAGAAGATGTATTCTCAATGAGGAAGTGAAGAGTGTTCTAATCTTTAGTCACAAGCTTGCATGCGGTGGACACTTTGATCCTCGTAAAACTGCCAAAAAAGTATAACAAAAATGGGTTATATTGGCCCACTTTGTTTAAAGATTCATTTGACTTTTGCAAGACGTGCACAAGATGTAACAGTCCTAAATTTCTAAATTCTCAATTTACGTAAACATTCTTATAAACCAATACATCATCATAGTCATCTCAAATCCTTAAAAATTTCGGCAACACTTTCTTTGTATATACTAATCTGACCTGACATACAATATAATCACAATACTTTCGACTATCATCAGCCTACTTATTCTCAATCCAAACACATAACTAAACTCTTAAATCATCCACGAAATCATAATGATATTTCAAATTGACATCGTCTATAAAAAAAATTACAACCCAATGATTACATATACTCGAGAGTACCCCTCTCGGCATCCACAATATGGCACAGATCTAACTATAACTCCAGCTCAAGATAACTATAGTCACCAAAATCTAACCTATCATGATATAAATCCATTACTCAAATATATTACATGCTACAAGTACGCCTTAAAAAGATATGAATAAATACAACAAGGGCCTTGGCAATATGAAGCCAAAACGCAATATCAACGCTTTTTGTTATTAAAAAAAATTCTCCATACAACACTATAGATGAACTGGGCCTCCGCCTCGCCTCGACCTGAAAACATGAAACTGGGAGGGAGGGAGCTCGACAGCTCAGTGAGTGAAGTTAGAAAGAAATCAAAGAATAATGAATATTATCGATAATGAGTTTGATTTTTCAAGTAATACGATAAATCTAAATGAACAAGGGAAACAGAAAATCGACAACATCTAGTCATATAACAATCAGGACATTATCTTCATAATCTTCCAAAATGGGTTGTTTTTTTGGTCATGGATGCTTAAACATTTTCTTAAGTTTTCATTTTACTTATAATAGGATTTTATTGAACAAATTTGTTTAGTTATTTAGCTTGTTACCAAATTTATCTTATGTATACGGAAGATGTATTATTCACGTATCTTGTATTCCACACACGGTGATACACCAATCATAATAGCTAAGTCATAAATATAGTTTATGCTTTCAGGATACACATGCATCATAAAACATACTTGTATATCATATAATTATATCACACTTCACATATGACAATATCATATCTCCCTTCACAACGCCCGCATGTAAATATTAATGAGATGCACCTTATACATTATTCATATGCATGTGCAATCCACAATAAAAGTGTGGAGATTCTCCGTCTTCCCCCTCCTACCGGCTCCTGCCCGGCCACTTTCTTCGTATATATCGATATGTAAAATAACAATAACACCGTCTTTCCCCTCCTACCGGCTCCCGCCAACCCCTTCCTTCATATGTATAGATATATATTAATGCAATAACTCCGTCTTCCCTCTCCTACCAGCTCCCGCTGGCCCCTTCCTTCATATGTGTGTGTGTATATAACGTAATAACACCGTCTCTTACCTGCTCCCGCCGGCCCTTCTTTCAATGTGCATGAATACAACAGACATAGATTTACACTTACATGTAAATAATAACCAATGCATCAATGATATGAGTATCAATTAAATACTATAGCTCGCCTTTCAGTTTAGTAATTCTATTATTAAGAAGATACATATGGTTCACTAGTTATGTATTCATGTATGGGTTACAAGTCAGTATAGTGATCTACTTTTCTCATTCATATAGATCGAGTTCTCATTCACACTGTCAGTAGATGTGTACACGTGTGTATGTTATATAGTTATACCAATGTGTCACAATTAAATAACATGGATATTTAAATAGCATCCATATACAATAATCATTATATACCCAAAATATTAACAATAACAACCACTCAACATTTCGTCCAATAATTAGTTACACCTAAACAATATTCTCATTTCGTTTTCATCAAAATTGTTACATATAGCTAGAGTATATTACTCTATAATTTAAATTCAGTACACAGTTATAATAAATTCTAAAGTTCCACAATGAGGTCTCATCTTATCAAGAATCAACCGGTTCTTTGAACCTTGTAGATCTGTTATGTTATTGAAGTCAATTAGTTATACTCATAATCAAGTCTAATTCTACTTACTATTCATACTTAATTAAGTTTTGAGTTCTATTTCACTCATTGGTGCACACTTTTTCGACGATTGACTTTAATGCTTAATATCACATATAGTGATAGGTTACAATTTGATTATTGTTGCATTAGTTATTAAGATTCAATTTCTATTCAAAATTTTGGGTTAAATTCTTGATCTATCTAATTGCTCAATTCATCGGATGCATTAATTATCAATTTCGAGGACATTAGAGAGTTAAGCTTGGAAGTTCTTTATGTATTAATTAGTCGCTACATGGTACTAGTTCATTACCATTTGGTTAACGGGAGAATGCTATGATTATCATTTTCTTACTTTACTTTGACTTCAATAGGTGATGCACTTGTTAACTATTAACATCAATACCATCTTGAATATCTAATTACCAAATAGTTAATAGTTAACACTTAACCAATTGTTTTATAAGTTCCATCATCAAATCATTAAGTTTACTGAGGGGCGACGACTCTCCATTCTATATTGAATCAATTAGATTTTGGATGTAACCAATCCCCCATCCAGTTCAGATATTGGATTAAGTATTAATTATTAAAGGTGTATGTTAACCATATAGAAGCTCAGCTGTATCCAAAGCTCAAACCCAAGCTATGGTCGGATTTCTAATTTGGCTGATAATTAGTTTCCAATTATATTTGATGTGAGTAATCCAATTATTAGGCTCATTACTGACTAGAACTATATTTATACGTCATAAATGTACACTTGTATGTGCCTAGAGTAATCATTTATTCCCATAAGGGGTATGGGTATACCAATACAGTAATTTCCAATGAATTAAGGTGCTAGTTAGCAGTGTTCAAAATTTCAATATTTAACACTCTATATTTCCATGAAAATTACAAACAGTAAGATGTTTATTGGTAACCACTACCAATAACTCTTGAGTAGCCTTTCTTAGTATTTCTATGTAAGAGATAACATATCTTACATCCCGTATCAAGACATATCCTATTATGTATCATACTCAACGAGAGTTGAAATAAGATCTGGCAATTATCGAAAGAGCAATTGATTATCATATCTGATAATCACAGGTTCCTAATTTAAAGTCCCCGTGAACTCATAATGAGGCTCGCCATAAAAGGCCAACCTTCGACTATGAATTAAGAATCATAACTAAATACCAGTTCCAAGGTGCACTGAGCAACGACCATACCCATAATAAATTTCTTAAATTCAAAAATTCACTTATCATAATTGTAAAGGGAATCTGTTGGGAAATTAGAATCCATTAAGGCCTAAGGCAAGCCATCATTGTTAATAGATAATTATTCCTTTTCCCATATCGGAATTCACTACGATCAACTAAGTAATCCTAAGAGTGATCAAGTTGTAGGACAGGGTATTATAAGGTTTCTCTATGGTCCATCCATTCATTATTTGAATAAGAATATTCTGGTGACACTTCTCGACTTCCTGTTATTTCAATATAAAAAATACACAGGTCATATGGGTAATTGATTTATTATCTAAGGATACCTATCTAAATGGGAGAATTTGGCATTAGATACATATTGATTTCTTCAATAAATTTTCTACTCATGTTTATAATTTTAGACATTTTAAGAAAGGCCAAAATCTGTAAAATAATTATTTACGATTCAAGAGTCATCATAACTATCTATTTCATAACAACACCCAAAATGATAAGGTTTCACAAAACCGAAGAATTATATGCATGTATGTTAGCAATTTCGTGTTTATAAAGTAATCATAATTTCATATAGTGTAACACCCTAATAACTAGATACAGAGGATAATAGAAGGGCTCTAAGTTTTTTACATTGTAAATATGGTCACTATCCTAGAAGTAGGGAGATTTTTCAAAATGAGAAAACCAAACTGAACTGAAACCAACTCCAAAGGAAATAGAGCCAACTGACGTTAGTTATTTCATAACTTACAACTACTGCTAAGCTATACTTAAAGGTGACACATAAATATATTATTATTTTTTCCACTCAAAAGAATAATTTTACTCAAAAATATCAACATCTAGCTTGCAACCTTGGTACCTTTACACATGGTAAATAGTATTATATCAACCCATATCACCTTCTCTACCATCATACAAATCACACAATTATACACAATTTATACATGAACATACACCCCAAAATTCTAAGTTCTAGAGGTAGACCAAAACTCATGCTAATAATTTCACAAAATTGAGCTGGGGAAGGAGATTCTCATTCATAAATTTAAGAGTAATTATCAATAATTAATCAGGATGTATATAGATGCAAGTTCAGATCAAGAAAATAAAAGTCTAAAAAATTAGAATAACTCCCTCATATAGTTTCCTTCACTCCGTCACCGCTGCACCTCTGCCTTGCCATTAGTATCATGGTCGGTCATCACTAGAGAAAAGTTGAAGTTAATTAGACAGAGGAATCAAGAGAGAAAATCTAGAGTTTTAAAACTTACCGAGAGGAGGAGAGTGTGTGGGGGTAGGGGACCAAGAGGAGTCGCTGCCTCCCACCAACCAGGCTGTCGCCGGCGGCCTGCGCGCACATGCAACCTGCGCACGCCGACACCCTGGCCGCGCCCTGTGCGTGACCCCAAGGGGGCCTGGCCACCAGATCCGAGAGGGGGAGAGAGAGGTAGGAATATAGAGGTATAGAGGATTTGAGAAAAAAAATTTCTAGGGTTAAGAGATTGGGGAAGATGAAAGGGAGAGGGTTTATTTTCAGCCTGAGAATGAAAGAGAGATGGAAAAAAAAGTGTCCCTTCTTATTTACACAAATCCCCCTATCTCTATTTTGTTATCCTTTATCAATTCCTCTCCCTTTCTCTCATTAAGCCACATGTATTTACCAATCCTAAATAAAAACTTAGCCATCCATCTACTCATCTCATACACATCTACCCCTTTCCACTAAGTCCTCCCCAATATACTATAATGGTATTTTTTTAGTATTTGATTTATTTTCTTATATTTACATAATATACTCATACACCACTTTATTACACATATTTGTATGAACAATATATTGAAAAGTACAATTATATATATAAACATGTATTCATACAAGGATGATCATATTCACAAAAATTTACATATACATAACATACATATATGTATGTGTGTATCAAATACCGAAATTTCCCACTTCTAAATTTTTATGAAATTTCTAAACATCTATTGTTACACCAGTTTAATTCGATCATCACCTCAGATAATCTTTTTAATTAAGAAATAAAATATTAAATCAAGATTTAATAACAGGGGTGTTACACAAGATGCCAAATGATAGGTAAGATTTTGAAACATAATATGATGCCCCCAACTCAATTCTAGAAGCAGAACTCTTTGACATTTGGGCACTGACTTTATGGATCCTTTTCCTACCTAATTTGGACACTAATACATCTTGGTGTCTCTGGATTACATATCCAAATGGGTTGAAGCCATCTCTTATAAGACAAATGACAACAAAGTTATTGTCAAGTTCTTGAAAGAAAACATCTTTTCACGCTTTGGAACCCCTCGTGCAATAATTAGTGATAATAGCTCACAATTTTGCAATAGAACTTTTGAAGCTCTTATGCAAAAAATACCATAATACATAAGTTATCCACACTTTACCATCCTCAAACTAGTGGATAGATAGAAGTCTCTAATAGATAAATTAAGCTTATCTTGGAGAAAACTGTGAATCAAAACTGAAAAGATTAGTCCATTAAATTGATCGATGCCTTACGAGCATATAGGACAACCTTTAAAATGATTTTATAGGTTAGTCTTTGAAAAGGCTTGCCACCTTCCTGTCGAGCTAGAGCATCGAGCCTTATGGGCAAGTAAGTAGCTAAATTTTGATCTAGATAAGGCTGGTGCGCTTCGAAAATTGTAAATTTTTGAACTTGAGGAGTTGAGAAACGAGGTTTACGAAAATGCAAAGATTACGAAGGACAGGGTTAAAGTTTTTCATGATAAATTTATCATGAGAAAAAATTTGTCCCAGGACAAAAAGTTATACTTTACAATTCTTGGCTTCATCTTTTTCCAAAGAAGTTGAAATCACGACGGATAGGCCATTCATTGTTAAGACTGTGTTTTCACATAGAGCAGTAGAGATATGCGACACTAAAAATGGTAATGAATTCAAGGTAAATGGTCAACGTTTGAAATCGTTCTTGGAATCAGTACTGGAAGCAGATACAGCCATGGGTCTCTTTGACCCAATGTATCGGTAACATAACATCACCTCTTTATACACTTTATTTCATGCATACATGCAGTCATTCATACATTAGGGACAATGCATAAGATAGGTGTTGAGGAGGGTCTAAGATGTAACATCTAACATTCTAACATGTAACATACTTAACATGATATTCACTAACATACTAACATAGGTAGACACTAAAAAAAAAATCTTTTAAAAACTTTTTGAAAAAGTAAACAATATTTTTGATTTATTTTTGTAAGTAATTAAGTTAATTTTAAGGAATAGGAAAATCATAATTAGAATTTCTTAAAATTATTTTCTTTTCTTTTATTCCTTTTTTATTTATGTGTGATTTTTTGTTTTAGATTTTTTTCTTTTTACATAGTTAAAATAAGATTATTTGTTTGTTTTTAAGTTTAGGAGAAAAAATTGGAAAAATAATTCAGTCCAGATTTTTACCTTAATGAAATATGCATATTTTATACACCTACACACTTAGGATTCAAAACAAAGATTCTTTTGCCTTAAGAAAAAATTTTAATATATCTATATGAAAAATAAACAAGTCTAATTATTGATTAGCTAGGTGCTGGCCTAAGGAAGCTTTTGTATTTACATGAAAAGTAATTAGTAAGTTTGAGAAAAAAAGAAAAAGAAAAATATATATATATATATAGTATATGTATTAACGCATCTAATAATCAATTAGTTAAGTATTAGGGTCTCAAGAAGCCTGATACTTACACAAAATAAAATTAGATGAGTTATACTTATTAAAAAAAAGAAGAAGTGTTTAAAGGGCAACGAAGTAGTAATACTTTAAACTTCTTTCAAAATATATATAAGGCATAAGAGTTGAAGTTGAAAAATCCTGAATCAAAAATTCACGATCACAAAGGAAAATATGACTTAAGATAAAATAATAGACTAGATAAAAAATTCAGTTTTAATTATTACCTACATTGATCACAAATTTTCAAAGAGAGACTAAGTATAGGAATGAAAATTTTGGTTATCCTAAAGACTTATAGATTACTTGATTTTTACAAAAATACTTCAAATATTTTCTCAATTTTAAAAATGAGTTTTCATAAATACTAGCACTTTATTTTTCTGTTTTTCACAGATTTTGTGGGTATAATTTATTAAAAACCCTCACGAGATAAAACTCATCCTCTAGGGATAACCTAAAGGTTTAATGGCTTATTGCACGTGCTAAATGCAACCGTGATTCCTACGAAAGTAAGTTAGTTTTAATTAGATTAGCTTTTCTTTTTTTGTTTCACTCGGGGACGACTAAAAGATAGGTGTGGGTGTGTAATTGGTCATGAAAAGTGCACATCCATTTTCATATTTATTTTCTTTATAAAAATTACTATTTGATTGTTTTATTATTTAGTAATATGGAGATCTCCATAATTAAAAAAAGCTGAAAAGAACCCCAAAAGTCTAAGAGAAGCCCAAGAGCCTATCAAACCCAGATAATTCAGAGATAATCCTATTCTAATTTAAAGATAAAAGAGACAATCAATTTAAATCAAGTTTCTTGAGTTCCAAATCAAAGATAAAGGAAGAGAATTCAAGTTTAAATTCGGATTTATAGATAACATGTTTCTTAAGTTATCTAGGAAACAAGGTTATTTTAAACTCTGAAGTTCAAACGAAGATTCTGAGGATATATCTCCAGATGAACGGACGAAATGAAGCCATGAGCAAAAATACACCCTGTAGCTCCCCATCTTTGTCGTGTTTTCCCCAAAAAAATCGCTAAAACACAGCTTTCTGGTGGAGTTGGTCGTGGCGGTTTGGTGGGAGTGCTCTACAGGGACTCTACCACTAGAATCTCCTATAAATAGAGAGGCAGAGCAACAGAGCAGTGGCATCTCAGAAAAGCATGTTTAGGCCTTACTTTAGATCCTTTTTCTTTTCTGAATTTTCATTGTATTTTCAAGTTTTTACATTGAAGAAGAAGATTTATAAAGAGAAGAAGGCTTTTGTACTTAACCAGTGATAATTCAATAAAGGTTCTTATTTTTTTCCATATCTCTTTTTTCTTTTAATTTTTGCTTTTCAATTATTATTTGCTTTATTTTATGCATCTTTAATCACCATGCTTAGTTTAATCATGAATATGAGTAATTAATTTTCTTTGAAGTTCACTAATCTCTCCACCAACTAAGTCTAATTCTATAAGATGAATTGATTGATTCTATGTCTATTTGAAACTCTAGGGTTAAGTTAAGATTCTTGAAGATTAGTGATGAATTAAGTTAAATAAGTTTTAGGGTTATACTATTTAATGGTTATTCTTGGTTTATACTTAGACACTTTGATAGATTAATATTAAGTCTAAAATTATTTTTCTTGTGCTATACTTAGAAACTTTGATAAACTAATGTTTAATTTTATCTAGTGTACTTTAATTAGGGTTTTGTAACACCCCGCTCCCGGAATACGTACTTAGTTGCGTATTCAGACTTTTTGATCATATTTTTGATTTATTTCCTATATTTATTTTGTATTATGAATTATTTATATGATCCTTTTGCCTTGGATCTGGATTCGTGAACTTGGAGTCAGCCCTAGTCTGACCCAGAAATCGATCCTAGTGGATTACTCAATTTGATCTTTCTGGTATTCAGATTTGACCGATTTTAGTTTCAAACATCGTTTTCTAATATTCTAAATTTTTTATGATTTTTTAGAAATTTTCTGAATTTAATTTAAAATCTTCAAAATCGGTGTTTACCAGTACCGCTGACCGATTCTCAATTTTTAATTTAAAAATGGAGTTAAATTTTTAGAAACAGCGTTCACATTATTTCTTAAAATCATATTTTCTATTTAAATACTTTTTCTGAGAATTTTTTAGATTTATCAAAATTTCACTTGATTTGGTGTCAGCCAGAATCGCTGGCTACTTCCAGGATTTTTAGTTTACAATGAGAATAAAATTTTTAGATTTTGCTTCCACATTGCTTCTTAGAATCATATTTTCTTTTTTTAATGTATTTTTTGAGATTTTTCAAAATTTATCAAAAACCGGCCGAACCGGTGTAGACCGGTATCGATGGTTGACTCCAGGATTTTTAATTTGAAAATTGGATTATATTTTTGAAAACCAATTTCATATTATTCCTCAGGAAGATATTTTCTACCTCTGAGTATTTTTGAAGATTTTTCTGAAACAGTCAATATTTCTCGACCATATTATAATATTATTATTTTAGATCTTCCTTTTCTTTCTTTCTTTCTTTCTTTCTTTTTTCTTTCCACCGACTCCAGCAGCCCACACCCCCCCCCCACATGGGCTACATCATCTCCCCCTCCTTCCCATCAATCTCTCTCCCCCTTTCTTTTCCCTTTTCTTTTTCCTTATCTCTTCTTTCTTCTCATTTTCTCCTACTTTCTCTTCTTCTTCTTCTTCTTCTCCAATTGGCCGGCGCCCAAGGCCCACCTACGGCCACCGTCACCGGTGAAGGAAGACCCTAACTCCGGCCATCTCTCCCCCATCTCCTTCCCTCTCCACATTTCCAATACCAACACCCCCACCTCCATCTCTTCCTCCACAAAACCACCACCATCTCCTTCTTCTTCTTCTTCCTACAATTACCACCACCAACCCATCTCCACCAATTCCACCACCCTCACAACACCCTACTCCTCCTCCTTCTCCTATCTCCTTCAATTTCTCCACCACTACCCAAAATCACCACCAAAATCACCATCTCCACCACACCACTACTTTTCTCCACCTCCAAATCCAAAAAATCAAACCCTCTCCTTCTCCCTCTCTTTTTGGGGTGGTCGGCGCCACCCCGGGGATGGGCGCCGGCGGCGGCGTGAGCGGCCTAGGGCCCCCTGGCCCCCTGTGTATGGACAGAGGGGGCAATAGCCCCCTCTTTACTTCTCTCTCTCTCCTATCTCTCTCTTTCTTCCTCTCTCTCTCTTAACTCTCTATCTCCTCTCTCTTTACAATTTCTCTCACTCTCTCTACTATTTCTCTCTCTCCTCAGTTTCTCTCTCTTTCTATCTCTAACTCCTCCTTTCTCTCTCTACATTTTCTCTCTCTAAATCTCCTGTTCTTTCTAGACTTTCTCTCTCTACCTCTCTCTCTAACTCTTTCTCTCTCTCTCTCTCTCCTCTTCTCTTTCTCCCTTTAAAATAATTATATATATATTATATTTGTGGCGCGTGCGCAAGTCCGAGGATTTCAGAGTTTCGGCTTTTTCGGAGATTTAGGCGAGTGTCCTCGCCTCTATTTAGTTTTTCCTGCTTCGTCGGATCAACGTGTATTTTATTTTATATTTAATGTGTTTGGTATTAGGTTGTGCCCTTGTATTTGTATGTGGCCAAGTACCCGTGATTGTACATGTATATGCCTGTGACGAATGCTTGTACTAGAGTAGTTTACTTCTTGCACATATACCATGTCTGTGATGTTTTATTTTTACTGCTTTATACTATGCGTGGCCGATCCTTCGTGATCGTTAGCCTCCGGGCTCTTTACTTGGCCTCCAGGCCCTTCAGCTTTCGGGCTTTCTACTTGACCTTCGGGCCCTATCAGCCTCCGGGCTTCTCCACTCCACGGTAGCGTAAATATTATCATGCTTGTATGTATGCTCGTGTGGTATAACATCTCGTGCAGGTACTCTCGTATCGACTCTGGGTTTCTGCCCACTCCCGGGCTACCTATCCAATTGTTCTTGGCATGTACCCTTATGGTTTCGTGGCAGTTACCGAGAGTGCGCTCTAGCCTACGGGCTCTCGCCCACTACCTCAAAAGAGAAGTGCGCTCAGACCGTCAGGTCTTTCAGCTCCGCCAGGTATGCATGTTACTGCTAGCGCTCAACGCTTACCATTAGATTCGTTTAGGCGAGATGCTGCCAGATTTTCTACTCGCACTTTACACCGAGTCGTCCCGGTAACATCGTCAGGCACTCTAATGTTAAACACTATTTGTTGACCGTGCCTTCAGCCTGCTCAGCTCCGCTTGATTGTGCTAAGCCATTACTCTATCATTTGTCATGTACATGCTTGATATGTTAACACTTCACATGCTATTACTTGATACCTGTCATCTACATGCTAATACCTAACACTTGTCTGCATCACTTAACAATGATGTGTTATCACCTGACACCTGAGATGCTACTACTTGACAATTGCTCCTTGTTATGACTGACTTGTCACCTGCCTAATATCACCCTCCTGTCATGTTATCACTAACACCCGACATATACTTGACTCTTATAATTATCACGATAACGGGAATGATGACCGGACATTTTGATTACAACTTGATATATTCTAGTACAAACAGTACTCCTGATATACCTATATTCCTGATGTTCCTGGCTTGTTCCTGGCTTGTTCCTGATCATTCCCGAAATCTGATAATTATCTAATAAACCATAAAACTGGACAACTTACATGGGTCGGGGGAAACTTGCGGATATCAATAGATGTTCGTGTTTACAGTGGTATTAGGTATGTTGTACAACTAAAACTTCCGGTCTGACCTGAGGGCCTCCAGGCGACCGAGGGGAGTGCTGGCTCCCTCCTTCCTAGTACCATCTTGAAAAGAGCATCCTATAAGACCCTCCTATAGGCCTTGCGGCGATTCCATATACCAGCAATGGAACGCCCTGGACCGTGGTCCCGAGCATGTACGGGACCCACTGTAAACATTGTTCATTGATACCCCCGTTGATTTCCAATAATAATCTTGCTTTACTCAGATGTGGATATATGTGTGCTAGGATACTAATTCACATATCTAGACATCTGGGTAAGACGAGTAATAATAATAAAAGATGTAATTATTTATCTGTTGCATGCTTTACCAAGTTTCTTTCATCAGATTTTTACATCAGATTTCTAGTTTATGACATTATTATATTATAACTGCTTACATCCTGCCTTATTTCTTGTGTTCTATTCCACTAGTCTCCTGATCTTTTCTTATCATACTATGAGTACTCCCTGCTTGATATCACTTACTATATATGTACCTGCTTCTGTATGCCTGTCCTCACAATACGGTTTTCAATGCATGTTTAAGATTCGAACTATCGATACATGTATGCTTATCTTCGCACGCCACTTGGCATTAGCATCACCACTCGCCAGGGAGTTCTGACTCCCCTGGATCAGAGAGGTGGAACAGTAGCGTGGATCACCGTCCTTTCAGGCCCCCTGTGCATCTCTCGAGTTTTCCTTCTGCAAACTCGTGAGCGCCATTTGTATTGATCATACTTGTAGATCTCTTTGTATTCTCGCATTTGCGCCTATCGGTAATGTAATATTCTTATAATATTATGTCACATCTGGTGATAACTTTGTAATTGTACTCATATGTTGGAATATATAATGCACCACCTGCTTCCGTACTCTGATTCTTGCCTGTACTAATGCTTAGAGTATATACGTGAGGGTAATTCTGACCGCGCATATACATCGCAGTAACGTCTCCGTACCCACGGGATTGGGGTGTTATAGGATGGTGTCAGAGCCTAGGATGTCACATCCTCAGTATATCTAGATGGCAAATTAATGGTAAAGAAATTTGCAACTGAATGCATGGATCCCGATTATACAGTCCAACTATAAGTACAGAGTTATCGATTCTTTCTTGACCATCCTTCCTTTGATTCCTAATCCCTCCCATCCTTTCGCTGTTTTGTTTTCGTAGCCTTTATACCAACTTAAGATATGAATAAACTGGAGTGTAGCGGTAGAGTATTGGAGTGATTCTATCTTTTTGACCAACTCTATGAAGTTCTGGAGTTCGGGTATTTTCAGAATTGATCTGCAATCAAGTTATCTTTCAAACGTCAGTAGTCAGGATTCTCTACGGGTATTCTACATACTTGGCTATATCTTTCAGAGTGATCGACCCCCGGTATTCAGAATTCTTAATTATCAGTCTTTTTTATTACGCTCAGTATTATAGGGGTTTTCTTTATCTTCAGTATTCTGGCTTATTCTCGGAGAGCTATCAAGTATGCAGTATAGCTGGATTCTATTGCAAAACAGTATTATCAGGTCAGTATTCTTCAGCATCGTTTGAAGATTTATACAGTAGGAAGTGCAGAAGATGTCAACATCCGATTATTGTTCAGTCGACTTGAGAGCCCTACCTGTAGTGATTCATATCTTAATTGGTATAATTTCCGTCTCTGTCCTCTTTGTGTTCTTTTTACCCCTTATCGAAATTGCGAGGACACAATTTTTGTAAGGTGGATGGAATGTAACACCCCGCTCCCAGAATACGTACTTAGTTGCGCATTCAGATTTTTTGATCGTATTTTTCGATTTACTTCATGTATTTGTTTTGTATTATGAATTAATTATATGATCGTTTTGCCTTGGATCTGGATTCGTGAACTTGGCGTCAGTCCTAATCTGAACGTGGGACCCGATCCTAGTGTATTGCTCGATCTGGTCTTTCTGGTATTCAGATTTGACTGATTTTAGTTTCAAACATCGTTTTCTAATATTCTAGATTTTTCATGATTTTCTGAAAATTTTTTGAATTTAATTGAGAATCTTCAAAATCGGTGTCGACCAATACCGCTGACCAATTTTCAGATATGTAATTTACAAGTGGAGTTGAATTTCTAGAAATAGCTTTCACATTATTTCTTAAAATTATTTTTTCTATCTAAATACCTTCTCTGAGAATTTTTAGAATTTATCAAAATTTCACCGGATTTGGTGTCGTCCAGTATCGCTGGTTGATTCCACGATTTTTTAGTTTACAATTAAAACTGAATTTCTAGATTTCACTTTCACATTGCTTCTTAGAATCATATTTTCTCCTTTAATATATTTTTTGAGATTTTTCAGAATTTATCAAAAACCGGTCGAAGCGGTGTAGACCGGTATCGACGGTTGACTCCAGGATGTTTAATTTGAAAATGCGATTTTATTTCTAAAAACCAATTTTGTATTATTCCTCAAGATGACATTTTCTACCTCTGAGTATTTTGGGATTTTTTCTGGAACAGTCGATATTTCTCGTCCATATTATAATATTATTATTTTAGATCTTCCCTTTTCTTTCTTTCTTTCTTTCTTTCTTTTTTCTTTCCACTGACTCCAGCAGCCCACACCCCCCCCCCCACGTGGGCTACATCATCTCCCCCTCCTTCCCATCAATCTCTCTCTCTCCCTTTCTTTTCCCTTTTCTTTTTCTTTTCCTTGTCTCTTCTTTGTTCCTTCTCATTTTCTCCTCCTTTCTCTTCTTCTTCTTCTTCTCCAATTGGCCGGCGCCCAAGGGCCACCTCCGACCACCATCGCCGGTGAAGGAAGACCCCAACTCTGGCCATCTCTCCCCCATCTCTTTCCCTCTCCACTATTTCCATAACCAACACCCCCACCTCCATTTTCGTCCTCCACAAAACCACCATCATCTCCTTCTTCTTCTTCTTCCTCCTACAATCACCACCACCAACCCATCCCCACCAATTCCACACCCAAACACCACCCTCACAACACCCTATCCTTCTCCTCCTCCTCCCATCTCCTTCAATTCCTCCACCACCACCCAAAATCACCATGAAAATCATCATCTCCACCACCACCATTACTTTCTCCACCTCCAAACCCAAAAACTCAAACCCTCTCTTTCCCCCTCTTTTTTTGGGTGGCCGGCGCCACCCAGGGGATAGGTGCCGCCGGCGCCCCGCCAGCGACCGTGAGCGGCCAGGGGACCCCCTGGCCCCCTGTGCGTGGACAGAGGGGGGCAACAGCCCCCTTCTTTCCTTCTCTCTACTCTTTTTCCTCTCTCTACAATTTCTCTTACTCTCTTCACTATTTCTCTTTCTCTCTCCTCAGTTTCTCTCTTTCTCTCTTTAACTCCTTTCTCTCTATATTTTCTCTCTCTAAATCTCCCGTTCTCTCTCTAGACTTTCTCTCTACCTCTCTTTTTCTCTCTCTAACTCTTTCCTCTTCTCTCTCTCTCCTCTTCTCTTTCTCTCTCTAAAATAATTATATATATATATTTATTTATTATATTTGTGGCGTGTGCGCAAGTTCCGGAATTTCAGAGTTTCCGGCTTTTTCGGAGATTTAGGCGAATGTGCTCGTATCCATTTGGTTTTTCCCGCTTCATTGGATTGACGTGTATTTTATTTTATATTTAATGTGTTTGGTATTCAGTTGTGCCCCTGTATTTGTATATGACCAAGTACCTGCGATTGTACATGTATATGCCTATGACGAATGCTTGTACTAGAGTAGTTTACTTCTTACACATATACCATGTCTGTGATTTATTATTTTTACTGCTTTATACCATGTATGGCCGACCCTTCGTGGTCTTAGCCTCCGGGCTCTTTACTTGGCCTCAAGCCCTTCAGTTTTCGGGCTTTCGACTTAGCCTCTGGGCCCTATTAGCCTCGGGCTTCTCCACTTCAGGGTACTGTAGATATTATCACGCTTGTATGTATACTCGTGTGGTATTAACATCTCGTGCAGGTACTCTCGTACCGACTCTGGGTTTCTGCCCACTCCCGGGCTGCCTGTCCAATTATTCTAGGCATGTACCCTTAGGTTTTTCGTGATAGCCACCGAGAGTGCGCTTAGAATTCGAGCGTACTTTAGCCTCTGGGCTCTCGCTCACTACCTCGAAAGAGAAGTGCGCTCAGACCGTCAGGTCTTTCAGCTCCGTCTGGTAGACATGCTTAGCGCTCAACGCTTTACCATTAGATTCGTTTAGGCGAGATGCTGCCGAATTTTCTATTCGCATTTTAAGCCGAGTCGTCCGGTAACCTCGCCAGGCACTTTAATGTTAAACTCTGTTTGCTGACCGTGCCTCTAGCCTGCTCAGCTCCGCTTGATTGTGTTCAGCTGTTATTCTATCACTTGCCATGTACATGCTTGATATGTTAACACTTGACATGTTATTACTTGATACCTATCATCTACGTGCTAATACCTAACACCTGTCTGCATCACTTAATAACTAATGTGTTATCACCTGACACCTGATATGCTACTACTTGACAATTGCTCCTTGTTATGACATGACTTGTCACCTGCCTAATATCACCCTCCTGTCATGTTATCACTTGACACCCAGCATGATATACTTAACTTTTATAATTATCACGATAACTGGAATGATGACCTGACATTTTGATTACAACTTGATATATTCTACTACAAACAGTACTCCTGATACACCTGTATTCCTGATGTTCCTAGCTTGTTCCTGCTCATTCCCGAAATCTGATAATTATCTAATAAATCATAAAACTGAAAACTTGCGGTTATCAATACATGTTCGATACAGTGGTATTAGGCATGTTGTGGAACTAAAACTTCCGATCTGACCTGAGGGCCTCCAGGCAACCGAGGGGAGTGTTGGCTCCCTCCTTCCTGGTACCATCTTGAAAAGAGCATCCTATAGACCCTCCTGTAGGCCTTGCGGCCAATTCTATACACCAGCAATGGAACGCCCTGGACCGTGGTCCCGAGCATGTACGGGACCCACTGTAACATTATTCGTTGATACCCCTGTTGGTTTTCAATAATAACCTTGCTTTACTCAGATTTAGATATATGTGTGCTGCGATGCTAGTTTACATATCTAGACATCTAGATAAGACAAGTAATAATAATAAAACATGCTACTATATATCCGTTGTATGCTTTGCCAAGTTTGCTTTCATCGGATTGTACATCGGTATTCCCTGCTTGATATCACTTACTATATATCTACCTACTTCTGTATGCCTGTCCTCACGACAACGGTTTTCAATGCATGTTTATGATTCGGATTTATCGATACACGTATGCTTATCTTTGCACGCCACTTGACATTAGCATCACACTGTCGGGGAGTTCTGAATCCCCTGGATTCTCATGTCCAGGTATCGAAGCTTCGAGCTTGTGGATTCTCCTAGTTGCTAACCTGAGAGGTTCAACAGTAGCGTGGATCACCGGCAGACTGTTCAGAGCCCTATCCTTCCAAGGCCCCTGTGCAACTCTCGAGTTTTCCTTTTGTAAACTCGTGAGCGCCATTTGTACTGTTCATACTGTACATCTCTTTGTATTCTCACATTTACGCTTATCGGAGATGTAATATTCTTGTAATATTGTAACACATCTGATGATAACTTTGTAATTGTACTCGTATGTTAGAATGTATAATGCATCACGTGCTTTCGTACTCTGATTCTTGCATGTACTGATGCTTAGCGTATATACATTAGGGTAATTCCGACCTGCGTATATGCGTCGCAGTAACGTCTTCGTACCCTCGGGATCGGGGCGTTACAGGTTTGCAGCTTGAATTTGAAACAATATACTAGGATCAATCTTTTTAGATTCAATATGATATTTATTCTTTATAGACTAGTGCTTAGTTGTGATATATGATTAGTTGGGCTATGATATCTCTTTTTATTAAATTAAACTCTTTTATAATCTTCATATTTCTTTCCAAAATCTACACAGAGAAACTATATCGAAACGCTTCCATCGCATTTCTCCCTGCGGATCGACATGCTTAGCTCTTGCTACAGCGGATTAATTACGAGAAACAAAAGATACTTTTTAAGCTTAATTTTTTTTCTTCTTACTCTTTTTCTCTATCAATCAATCGGCGATAACATTTTCTACGCCCTTTTTGTCTCAAATTTTAAATCAAATTCTTGAAGAAGGAGGATTCAACGAATGAGTCGGGCCTTGGCATCCTTCTTAAGCTTGAAGTACTTAAGTGTTGAATGATCGGTGAAGATGGTGATTTTCGACCCAAGTAGGTAGGGACTGAATTTCTCTAAAGCAAACACTAGGGCCAAGAATTCTTTCTCAGTTGTTGTGTAGTTAATTGGGCATCGTTAAGAGTTCTACTTGAGTAGTAGATCACATGTTGCTTATTATCAATGCCCTGTCCTAAGACAGCGCTCTGGTAAAAGTTGAAGTGTCGCACATGATCTCAAACGGCTTTGACCAATCCGGGAAAGAAATGATTGGTGTATAAATTAGCTCTTTCTTAAGCTTCTTCTAAGTATTAAGACATCCATTATCAAAAATGAAAGGAACGTCCTTAGTTAAAAAAGTTGGTCAAGGGTGTAGCAATGTTGCTAAAGTTCTTAATAAACCTACGATAAAAATCGGCATGCCCTGAGAAAGATTGAATATCCTTTACACGTTTAGGCACAGGAAGCTTAGCAATGACATCAATTTTTGCTTTATCCATTTCAATCCCTTTTCTTGAGATTTTATGTCCCAAAATAATTTCATGTTTTATCATGAAGTGGCATTTTTCTCAATTTAATGACAAGTTTTTCTTAACGCAATGTTGGAGGATAAGTTCTAGATGGTGAAGATATTGATCGAATGAATTTTCGTAGATGGAGAAATCATCAATGAAAATTTTAAGAAATCGTTTTACCACGTCGAAAAATAGACTCAACCATGCGATGATAAAATATTGCGGGGCATTGCACAAGCCGAAAGGTTCAGCAATAAGCAAACGTTCCAAATGGACATCTAAACGTGGTCTTATCTTGGTCCTCCGGAGCATTGGGTATCTGATTATACTCCGAGCAACTGTCTAAAAAACAATAATACTCATGACCAGCTAGACGTTCAAGCATTTGATTAATGAAGGGAAGGGAGAAGTGGTCCTTACGAGTGGAATCATTCAACTTCCTATAATCGACGCAAACCCGAGCCTTGGTGGGGAGTTGAGTTTGGACTAACTTTTTGTTCTCATTTTCTACCACAGTGAAACCAGACTTTTTGGAACTGCATGATAAGACTGACCCGTTGGCCATCAAAAATAGGATAAATGATTCCATTCTTCATGAGTTTCAAATTTTTAGTATGAACTGCCTGCATTATAGGATTTAACCTACGCTGCGAGTCCCTCTTTGGTGTTGCCTCTTCATTGAGATGAATGCGATGTTAAATTATGGCTAGGCTTAATCCCTTGATGTCGGCAATGATCTAACCAATGCCTTCTCTATTGTTTCTAAGAACTGATATAAGGTTCTCTTCTTTCCCGTCAGTCAGATGGGACACGATGATGACTTGAAAAGTCTCTTGTTTGCCTAGATAGCCATACTTGAGATGCTTAGGCAAATCTTTCTATTTTATGGAAGCTGAAAGTACACCTAGATGGGGGGTGAATAGGTGTAATGCTAATCAAATGCGTAAATATAATAAATAAAATGAATAGTGCAAACGGATAACTCAAATCAAAAAGTAAAGTTGAATTCCCTATGAAGGGCTCTAGAACTTCTCATCTATATTCCTCTAGACAATGAGCTGAGGTGCTCAATTGCCTTCTGGGTTGAGAGAGTAAAAAATGACAATAGAGTTTGATGTAAGAAATGAATAGCAAGTGCAATGTAAGCAAAAACTTAAGAGAAGCAATAGAAAATAGAATAGAGCAAGAGAGAAAGTAATCGCAAATACAAGAGATTTGTTTCGAGGTTCAAGTATAAAGCTCTACTGAAATCCTTCACTGCATGAAGGATTTCACTATCCACTAAGAATTTTTCACAAAAGAACCTCCACAAAGAAAATACAAGCTCTATATAAGACTGGAGTATATAACTTCAACTTTTAATCCTCTACACAAGAGGCAGCACAAAGCCAATGAGGTTTATAAGCTTTTGGCAACCATAAAGGTCACAAACTCTCTCTTTATAACTTCCTAGAGTTTTGAGTAGAGAAATGAAGCTCAAGAAGTTTGTGTAAGAGAAAACTCAGTTGAGAAAATAGAACTTGAGAGCTTAAAACTTGCAAAGAATAATTTTAAATTGAAAGCTCTTAAAACTTGAAACTTTAAAGCAAAAAACTTGATTTTCCTTAAAACTTTGATTTCAAATACTTGTAATGAAACTTGTTATTAGATGTCAAACTTAACTTAGTCATATATAGGCAGTAGGTAAACATCATTGAGAGCTAAACTAGTCAATAAAATACTGATAAAATCCTAATAAAGTGAAATATACCTATTTGGGATAAGAGAAAATAGTTATAAAGGAGAAAATCTCATTTTAATTCAAAATGGGCTCAAACGGTCACTAGACATGTCGATAGTTCAATAAGATTGTTGACAGTCCAGTGTACAACGGCTAAATTTTTACCCATTGTGGAGCTAGACTGTCAACAGTCCAATGAGCCTGTCGACAGCTCTGCTGATACATAACATATCAGCCATCGACAGGCTTTTAGATTATTGACAGTGAGCTAAAATAAATGAAAAACTGTAACGCCCCGATCCGGCGGGTACGGAGACGCTACTGCGACGTATATATGCAGGTCGGAAATACCCTCACGTATATACGCTAAGCTTCAGCGCAGGCAAGTAAAAGAGTACGGAAGCACGTGGCAATATACATTCCAACATAAGGATTACAAAGTTATCACAGAGCGTGATATATTGGTACGTGTATATTATATCACAGCCAGGTACAAAAGTAAGAATTACAATTTGTACAGCAAAAAGGTGCTCACGGGCTGAGAAGAAGATCCCCGAGCTTACAGGAAGGTACAAAAACAGAAGGAGCTGGGACTAGTCGGCCTGCGCCGAGAGATAAGCTTGATCTTCGGTGGAGGGCTCCGCTTCAATCCAAGCTTCAGGACCTGAACATGCAAGTTCAGGGGAGTCAGAAACTCCCTAACGAATAGACAGGTGGATGTAAAGTGTCGTGTAGAGATAGGTGTATGTGTGTGTTGATATGATCAAAACAGTATCAAGCATCAAGAACTATGTCGAGTGTACATGTATAGTAAGCATGAAATGGAGATATAAAATGAAAGTGATTAAACCTGAATAAGCCTACCATTTCTACTTTTAATATTTGTACTTATTACTCGTTTTACCCATACGTCTAGGTATGTGTAATAGCGTCCCAGCACACATACATCCACATATGAGTAAATCGAGGCTGTTATCGAAAACCAACGGGGGTATCAATGAACAATGTTTACAGTTGGTCCCGTGCATACCGGGACCACGGCCCAGGATTATTCCGTTGCTGGGGACGGAACCTGCCGCAAGGCGTACAATAGGATCTTATAGGATGCCCTTGTCAAGATGGTACCAGGAAGGAGGGAGCCAGCGCTCCTCTCGGTCGCCTGGAGGCCCTAAGGTCAAACCGAAAATGTAGTTGCACAACATACCTAGTGCCACTGTAAGCACGAACATATATTGATAGCCGTAAGTTTCCCCCGACCCGATTCAAGTAGTTTCTTTTTATGATTTATTATGTAATTATCAATTCACGGGAAAGCAAGTGCATGACAACATCAGGAGTTCAAGAGTACATGAGTATTATAATTTCAAGTCACTGTATATAATACAGGATTCCCATAAATGTGATAATTTTAAGCCAAGTATCAATATGTCATAACGAGGCGAGTATCAAGTGTAGCATAATAGGTGCCATAAGACATATGCCTGAGAGGTGATATTAGGCAAGTGACAAGTGATAGCATGATACATGTAAGTATGCCAGGAAAATAATATAATATTAGTCAACATGACGAAGCGGGAAAATCCGAAGTAAAGCGAGAACACTCGCCTAAAACTTCGAAAACACCAGGAAATCCCAAGCTCTGGAGTCAAGATAACCAATGCGTTCAATAACCAATATTTTATATAAAAAAGAGGAGAAGAAGGATGAATCAGAAAAAAGAGAGTATGAAGACGCAGGGGTCGCAGACGCGGGAGGTTGCGCCGCGTTGATGTCACAAACGCGGGGTCTGAGACCCGCGTTTTATAACACAGGAAGAATGCAGACGTGAGCACGTGCTCCGCGTCGCGTTAACATATGAACGCGAAGATCGCGTTAAAGATGTGCTTGAATGCGGGGGTGAGCCTGCGTTAACTAATAAAACAAGAGAGAAAGAGAGAGACAGGGAGATGTGAGAGAGACGCAGGGAAAGAGTGAGAGGGGAGACGCAGGAATCAGAGAAAAAGGGGGGAGACGCAAGGATAAGGGGAAAAATCAGAGAAGAGAAGAAAGAAAATAAAAAGGAAGAAAGGAAAGAAGGAAAGAAAGAAAGAAACGAAAGAAGGAATGAAAGAAAAGAGATGGAAGAAAAGAAAAGAAGGAAAAGGGGAGGTTGGTTGGCTGGACCTCGCCGGCGGCGGCTGGAGGTGGCCGGAGACTGGAGGTGGGCGGCCAAAGCCCCCAAGCCCAAGGCTAGAAGAGGGGGTGCAAGTCTAGTACAAAAGGATTTTTTGGAGTTTTGTAAATGGTGTTTCGGAGGACGAACCTATAGCTCGTTGGAAAGAATAT
The DNA here is from genome assembly GCA_038442645.1 of Agave tequilana. NCBI lineage: Eukaryota > Viridiplantae > Streptophyta > Magnoliopsida > Asparagales > Asparagaceae > Agave > Agave tequilana. The sequence continues at coordinate 655 of JAVJIF010013287.1, read as the reverse complement.
TCCGAGGAGAGGAAGATGGTATGGTTGGTGGCGGCCAAGATGGTGTAGGTGGTAGTGGAAATGGTGGTGAAGTTTTGGAGGTAATGGATTGTTTTGGTTGAAAATGGAGGAAGAAGATGGTGATGAAGATGGTGTTGTGGTTGTTGTTGTTGTTGGAATGGAGGAATAGATGGAGGAGAAAGTGGTGGAGAAAATGGTGGAAGAAGTTGGTGGTGGAGGAGATGGAGTATGGGGGTGGCCGGCCAAAGGAAAGGCAAGGGCTGTGGTTTGTTCCCTATTGGCTGTTGGTGGGAAGGAGAAGGAAAATGAAAGAGAAAGGAAGAAAGGTGGGGGTGTATATGAGGGAATATGATTATTACCATATTGCCATTCCATTTAAAGGAGAGCTGCGTCTCCTTCATAAAAAAAGGGTTGCGTCTCATTTATGAAATCCGCGTCTGGCAACTAAAGCTGGACGTGAAGATTAATGTTGCGTCCAAAAAAGGAAAACGCAAGATCGCGTTAAAGAAGAGACAAAAAGGCATGGGTGATTTGATCTGGGTTGATTTCCTTTGAAGGACATAACATTAAATGCGGAATGGAGAGAGTCTCCACATTAAATGTTGAACCCAGATTTGGTGGGTCTCGCGTCAGGTAAGGAGAGAGAAAAAGTAAA
>JAVJIF010013286.1:0-170557 GCA_038442645.1 Agave tequilana | reverse complement strand
TTGCGTGATCATAACTATCACCTTTTCCAAGTCCTCACCTAAGCAATGACCTTAACCTTAATATACATAACATTCATGGAAGGAAGTCAAAGAGTACACCTTGGATCGTGTAGGAGCCAATAGAATGGTTTTTATACACTTGATCAGAATAAAATGGGGCCCGACATGCCATAATCTTATAATCTATTAGCTTTGGGTTTGACCACAAATCAAATGGAAATTATCAAATTAAGAGGCCATCAAATTTCAAAGGAGAAGGCCGAGGAGTACGGCCAATGACAAAAGCCCAAAGAACATGGCTCACACGTTTGAAATATCCAACTTGAAAGTTTATTTTTTATTTTTTTATTTTTTCTTCCTTTTGCTTCTTGCAGTTTGTCACTTGTGTGACGGTTGACATTTTCTATTTTATATGACTTATTGGGTTTTGAATTTCTTTCAGTAGCCAAGTCAAAGATTGGTGTGCTTGATCTCTTTGTAAGGGGAGTCTTAGTGCAATTTATACAAGGACAGAAGTTGAAGAAGAAGAAGACGACCTTGAGGTTTGTTTGTTTGTAATGGAGGTGCTACTGAAAGAGCCTCATGGAGAGGGTGGAGAGAATGAAAAGGTATCTCTCTCTCTCTCTCTCTCTCTCTCTCTCTCTCTCTCTCTCTCGCCCCCTCTCTCCCCCCCAGAATTTCTAAGTGTTTTTTTATGAGTTTCTTGTAAATGATTTGAGGAGGAAAGATTTTGAATGTTTTTTCTCTCTAATCAGAAAGTAATTAATATCAAGCATGATTCTAACTTTAATTCTGATATTTCAGAACAAGTTTTTATGATTATTATTTTAGATGGAAATTAATATTTCTAAATTCTGTCTATTGTTTGCATGGTTTCTGAGCATGAATTAATTGTGATTCCTTGCAGGTTGGATGTGAAACACCGATGAAAGATTCAAGCAATGAAACTCAGGTAAAAAACTATGATCTCTTGTAGAAAAAACAAAAGATAAAAAAAGAAAGAAGAAAAATCAAGAGAAAGAAAGCAAGAAAAGACCAATGAAAAATTCAGGTATAAAACCATCTCTTATATTAGAAAAGAGAAGAAATTAAAAAAAATAAGAAGAAAAATTAAGAGAAAGAAAACAGAAAAAAGACTAATAAAAAGAATTAAACTATATTTTCAAACTGAAATATGTAGGAAGGAAATGACAACATGACTGGAAATTAAAATATGTAATTTGAGGGTAAAGTCTGAAAAAATAAATTATTTATGATTCATGACTTATGATCCTTTAAAATCACTCAGAAATTAAAATCACTCAGAAATATGTAAGTTTGTTTATGAATATTCAAGAGTCTAGTATTGAAATATCACTACAACACATATGGGCTTCCACGTCGCCCATTTCTTGTTGGTTTGAGTCACAACCGACGTGCATCAAAAGGCGGTGGCAATTTTGAATTTAATGAAAAATACACATTTTTACCCTCGGATCTTTTACGATGGTTGTTTTAATAACCACCGCAATGCATTAGTTTTACGTCGGTTCTTTGAAGAATCGCCATAAAGCTGATCGAAACCTTTAGATACTTTACAGCGGTTATTAAAATAACCACCATAATATGATAGTTTTATGATGGTTCTTTGAAGAACAACCGTTAAATCTGATCACTAGTACATTATTGGGAATAAAGGATGCATGTTTCACGACGGTTTGCATTGGAAACATCGTGACATAGAAGGTGGTGGCTCATTGTGTTCTACTTTCATATCATCTCTCTCTCTCTCTCTCACCCCATCTATCTCTCTCTCTGCCCCCCTTGTTCTTCGATCTGAAAGAACGATCTTCGATCAAGGTGAGTTCATCAAGGTGAGTTTGATCTCTCTTCCCCCTCGTTCATCATGGTGATCTCTCTTTCCCTTTGTTCATCAAGGCGAGCTCGATCACTAGGCTGGTTTATCAAGGTGAACTCTCTCCTTGATCATTAGGTGATTTTGATCTCTCTCCCCTCGTTCATCAGGGGGAGTTCGATAACCAGGCGAGTTCATCTCTTTCTCCCCTCATTCTTTGATCCGAAAGAATGAACTTCGATCAAGCTGAGTTCGATCTCTCTCTCTCCCCCCTCGTTCATCACTGCAATCTCTCTTCCCTCTTGTTCATTAAGGCGAGTTCCATTACCAGGCAAGTTCATCAAGACGATCTCTTTTTCCCTCGAACACAAGGCAGGTTTGATCTTTCTCTCCCTTGTTCATCAGGATGGGTTCGATAACCAGACAAGTTCATCTCACTCTCCCCTCGTTCTTCGATTCGAAAGATGCAGTTCGATCTTCGATCAAGGTGAGTTTAATCTCTCTCCCCTTGTTCATCAAGGCGAGTTTGATCTTTGATCTTCGATCCCAAGATGCAGTTCGATCTTCGATTAAGGCGAGTTCATCTCTTTCCCATCGTTTATTAAGGAGAGTTCATAAATTGTTTGATGAATTTGAATTTTGGGGCTAATTATGATATTTTGTTGGAAGAAGGGTTTGATTTCGAATTTTGGAGCTGATTATGATATATGTTTGATCTGATTTAGATCATCTGCAACCAGGAGAATCACTAAAGATGGTCTACTGTGATTCTAAAATCTAAAAATTTAGTTAATGAAATTAATTCTTTGATATGTTAGAATATTTTCTTGATCTTTTTCTTCTACGTTTCCCAACGTCTTCTTCTTCTATTTTTATCTTAGCCTTCTTCCAATATTTGGCCGAGGAGGATGAGGGGATCACTAGGAGGGATGAGAGAGGAGGACGAGGGGGATCTGAGGAGGATGAGCATATCGCCGGCAGGAATGGATTCGGAGGACGAAGAGATCACTTAAAATTATTTTTCTAAAAAAATTGAGGAATTTTCACGACTATTTTTAACCGTCATTGTTGCCTTACAGCTTACAATGCCGCTCAAATAGACGGCAGTTTTGACCCGTCATTGTTGCACTTCAACGACGGTTTTAAACCGTCATGGACGCCCATTTCTTTTGTAGTGTATTATAAATGTTGGTCCTTTTCCATGATGCTAATAGTGCTATAGATAAAATAATTTTTCAAATTTGCATTTATTAAAAATCACAAGATCATAAAAGCCATCAACGTCAGTATATGACCTATCACGTTCAATCATGTGTTTTTTTAGGTAATTAATTAATTAGCACAGAATCAAAAATCATGTTAAACATCCAATAATTCCATCAAAGAGAAGCTTGATGCATGTACAAAAGTTAGTTTGTACTATAGCATAATCAACTTAATCCAAATATCAGATTACTGAAATAAATTTTAAGTGATATTTTCCAGGAAAAGAAAAATCATATATATCTTCATTTAACATTTTACTTGCAACTAAATCTTAGTCTGCATATATTTTCTGTGATAAGTACAGGAGGATCAGCTTGAGTTCACCAGAGCCAAAATGTCCGAAGTAAAAGAGGAGAACGAGAGACTGAAGACAGTCCTGGCGCAGATCGTGAAGGACTACCAGTCCCTTCAGATGCAATTGTTCGGCGCACAGAAACAACAAGATCATCAAGAACAAGCCAATGATAGGCATGCCAAAGAGCCTGAGCTCGTCGAGCTCACCCTTGGTACAAGTCCTTCCACTGAGACTAGGAAGAAAGACAAGTTAACGAAAGTAGATGGTGATCAAATGAGATCAGAAGGGCTCACTCTTGGATTGGAGTACTGCAATGCCGAAAATTCCAGCAGCGATGATTGCAGCTCTGAGAAGAAAGAGGCCATGAATCAGGCAGTGGAGGAGAGATGGGCAGCGAGCAAGTTGCTGAAGAGTAATCTGAGGGGCGAAGACGATGAAGTTGCTGCGCCGCAGGCGAATGTCAAGCGAGCTAGGGTTGCAGTGAGGGCAAGATGTGATGCACCAACAGTATGCACAATATGATCTACTTCTCTAACAATATACATTCATGCATGCATGTGTGTTGATTAATGCATGCATGCAAAATGGTTCATCAAAATTCATGTAATTAAATGTGTTTTGGTTGATTGCAGATGAATGATGGGTGCCAGTGGAGGAAATATGGGCAGAAGGTATCAAAAGGGAATCCATGTCCAAGAGCCTACTATAGGTGCACAGTTGCAACAGGTTGCCCAGTGAGGAAGCAGGTATATATATATATTGTTGATTTCTACTTCTCCCGCACTCATCTTAAAAACAAAATAAACAAACAAACAAACAAATAAATAAATAAGGAAAAATAAGGAAAAATAAGAACCTGAGATGTTTTTAATTCACAATTTTGTTTTGTTCTTTCTGGTGGGGAAAATAGAGAAAATTTGAGGGGGACTTAATTTTTGTGCCCACAAGGTAGGTTTTTTTTTTTATTTAAAAATATAATCATTGTCACTTTAGGAGCTTTATTAACCTCCCAGTTGCTACCCAACAATTTTATTACTTTCTTGGTGTTTTCTCCACTCCTAATATAAATAAAGAGGAGAGTTCTTCTAACAATATTGATGATATTTCTGGATTTTTGACCTCTTTTTGTTTTCCTTCGTGGAGAACTCCATTCTATATCTCCAACAAAAAGTTGTAGGCCTCCTTCGTCCTTATAAGTCACGTGTTTTAGCGATTTTTCTCAAGTTTTTATTTAATTTGATGTCATGCACAACTGTTATACCTAAATCTGTCACATATATAGTAGCATTAATTGTAGGATTAGGATAGATTGATGAGTCAAATATCTCAAGTCGACTTATATTCAAATTACAAATTAACTAGATTTTTCTTTTTTAGGCATGCTATAATTAGACTCATGGATTTATTTATGTGTATTGCCCTTGCTATTATATTGAGATCAAAAATAGAATTTTCTCATTTTCTCTTACATGGTACCAGAGAACACCTTAGTCACTTCCTTCACCTTTAATATTTATCAATGTTCAAAACAAAAGAAAAAATCTCAATCCAATATTACTATATAGAGATAAACATGGTTCCTTCATAAAGGATTCGAAGCCGAATCCTTCAGTTTCAAATTAGCGATAGAAACAAAATGTTGAAGATCTGGTGCGCATATTAACATTGTCTACATTACGTAGAGTTCCTAAAACTAAAACCAAGTGAAAATATGTTTTTTTTAACCAAGGTACAAAATGCACCGCTAAAAATAGCAAGTAGTCAAATTTAACTATGTAAAGTGTTTGGGACCTAATAAAATTTGTTTTATAAGGATTTATAAGTATTTAGATCATGCTCCAAGATTTGGGTCAAGGGTTTGTATGCCTCTTAGCAATATGCATGCTAATTTCAACCGCCTATTTTTGTGCTTCTTGATGCATTTCATGAACTTTTAATTTTAGGTAGTCTATATGATATTGATCAATTTATAATGAAGTGCATTTTCAACTTGATTAACTTATTAATTAGTTTAAATGCCGATGATTCCACTTCAAATCCTTCTAAAAGGAGCTAAGTATATCTCTTCCTACACGATTGAATTGAAGAATTAATAAATGATAAACTCAACAGCTCTTTTAATATATCTTTTTCCACAAAATAGAAATCACATTGAAAATCTAAAATATACTATATTTCACATTTGATTAATTTACTTACATTTGCACGTGCTCAGAAATCTAAGTCTAATTGAATTACACATGTGCATCTTATTTTCAGGTGCAGAGATGCATAGAGGACATGTCAATGCTCATCACCACCTACGAAGGGACTCACAACCACCCCCTCCCCGTCTCAGCCACCGCCATGGCCTACGCCACCACCGCGGCCGCCTGCATGCTCAACTCTGGCCCCTCCCCTCCCCGACCTACCGTCGGTGTCGGATCCTCCCTCTCCTCCACCTGCACCATCTCCAATCTTCAAAACTTCAACTCCTCTCACCCAAACCAATTCTACATATCAAACCAATATATCCCTCACTCCACTCACCCAAACCAATTCTACATATCAAACCAATATATCCCCTCCTCCTCTCACCCCACAATCACACTAGACCTCACCCCAGGCTACTCCCTTAGTAGCAGTGCTACTGGCAATGCATACATCAAGGACCAATGCATGTACCCTTCAAGCTCGAGGCGGAGCTATTGGCAGCGGGCTACGAGCTCGGCGTTTGGTTACCCTCCGCCCCAGCGCAATCTGTCGACCGACATGATCGCCAAGGCGATCGCATCAGACCCTGGCTTCCAGTCAGTGCTGGAAGCCGCGATCACTTCTCATGTTGGAGCTCGGAGAGAGAACATCGCCTCTGCGTTTCACGCGGATGATGGGAAGGAGAATGAATGAGACTTGCTTTGTAGTGCGTAGTTCAATGTGTCGCTTGCACCTACATCGAGAGCAACAACATATTCAAGCATGTAATGCTGATATTATAGAGATGTGATGTCAGAATGCAAATGTACATTTGATCTTAATGTTATGTTGTGCTTGGGAAAGAATTGTCATGGTACATGTAGATTCAGATCGTCTCATCTTTGCTATAAGTACAATTTTGTATGTTGGAATTGTTGTATACTAGTTTACAGATTAATATACTATAATCTAAAATTTTAAGTGAAGAATGGATCTTATTCAACTTTTCTTTCTTACTTGCTTGCTTGAAAAATAAAAAGGTACACTAGCTTTTTATAGGCTTCAAAGGAAAAACTTATAAGAATAACAATCATCTATTTTAATGTCATAAACAAATGACAATAATGCATATATGACTCTTTATTTCTCCTATTCATGGTGACTTTTGATTCCTTCAAATTGATGACGACTCTTCATTCCTTCTAATTGATGACGATGGCTCTTCATTTCTTTCAATTGATGATGACTCTTCATTCCTTCTAATTGATGATGATGACTCTTCATTTCTTTCAATTGATGATGACTCTTCATTTCTTCTAATTGATGATGATGACTCTTCATTTCTTTTAATTGATGATGACTCTTCATTTCTCCTAATTGATGATGATGGTTCTTCATTTCTTCACCTTGTGGTGTCTCTTCTACTTCCAAAATTAATGTCATAAAAGACATTTTTATTTGATATTCCAACACGCCCCCTCAAATCAAATATTTATACCGAGCATTTCTTTTAGCCTTCTGAAAGATTCAATAGGCAATAACTTGATGAAAATATCCGCTATTTACTCCATTGTATGACAATACTCCAGCTCCACGATTTTCTGCTTTACATGGCCTCTGAGAAAATGAAACCATGTATCTATATGTTTGCTCATCCCATGATGTACTGGGTTCTTTGCAAGTTGGATGGCTGATTTGTTGTCCACAAATATTACAGTCGCTTCTTCTTGTGGATGATCCAACTCCTTTAAAATGTTCCGCAACCAAATAACTTCACACACAGTAGATGAAGCTGCCACATACTCTGCTTCGCATGAAGATAAGGCCAGTACTCCTTACTTCTTTGAGATCCATGAAAATGTAGTTGACCCAAGATAGAAGACATAGCCAGTGGTGCTTTTTCTCTCATCTTGGTCACCTCCCCAGTCGCTATCTGAATAGCTTACTAACTCTGCAGTTTCACCATAAGTATAAAATAGATCAGATTGAGTGTGCCTTTGATATACCTTAGAATCCTCTTTGCAGCTAGCCAATGGGACTCCTTCGGTGTCTCCATATATCGACTCACAAGTCTGACTCCATTAACAATATCGGCCTTGTGATCGTTAAGTACCTCAGGCTACCAACTAGACTTTTGAAAAGAGTCGAGTGTAGGCTGTCTAAAGATCATTAAAGACAAGTCGCCAAAAGCAGAGTTCCAAAGTCCAGACGCAGGCTAATCATAGCCATCAAAGCAGCATCAAGACGCGAGGGTCGAAACCCGCGTCTCAGCAGCACTGCAGCATCAAGACGCGAGGGTCGAAACCCGCGTCGCAGCAGCACTGCAACATCAAGACGCGAGTGTCGAAACCCGCATCCCAGCAGCACTGCAGCATCAAGACGCGAGGGTCGAAACCCGCGTCTCAGCAACACTGCAGCGCCAAGACGCGAGGGTTGAAAACCGCGTCTCAGTTATAACTTCCCTCGTTATGGGGTCAATCACCACCCACATAATAAGGAAGTTAACCCCCATTGTGGAGCGTTTTTAGGGGGCACATTCACCCCTGAAACCTCTATAAATAGCCCCGTTGCTATGGAGAAGGGGTCGGTCGATTGGAGATCAGAGAAATCAAGGAGAAGAGCTTGACTTGAGAGCTTCAACAGAGAAGGAAAGAGAGTCCAACTCTTCAAGTAACTTGCTGCGTACAATTAACCATTGCCTACAATCTCTTTGAGATTTTGGTCGACTGAGTTGCGTACTCCGTCCGCCATCCGAAGAGAAGATCCCTGAAAGTTCCTGACGATCACCCGGTCAACGAAAAACAAGATTCACTTTCCATCGCCACTTGAAGAACCCAGCACTAAACAAAGGGGAGATTCAAGACTCAACATCTTCCCTCCCTTGTAGTCGGGGCATTAGTTTATTGTAAACTTTCAATTGATTCAATGAAACTTTACGCGAATTTTTCTACCCCGTACCAAACAAGAGATGGCGACTTCTCTGGGGACTACTTTCGTTACTGACGAACAAGTTGTGACGCAAGGTGACGTCCTCTACAAGGGAAAAATGGTCGAATCGCTCGTCGTAGAATTCGACCAGACAAAGTATGAAGAGTTCCTCTTTTCCGGCTCCAAAAGCCCAAAGCCCGCGCTTACCGCAGGGTCTCTACGGGGACTTGCCCGAAATCCGCTCTGAGCCTCTCTCAGAGGCAGCTGCTTTGAGGGATGTTGTGGCCAATCACGCCATGCGTGACACCCGCGCCAACGTCTCTCAGGAGACCCGCGTGGTCAAGTTCTCTGGTGTCCAGCCAATCCATCCTCTTCCTCAGCACCAGTCCGTCGTTGGTTTCTCTCAACCCCCACGACGTAACCGGAACGCTGAGCGCCGACAGAGGAGGCGTGCGCGTCAACTGCAAGTTGGAACAACTGATCGTCCAACTGAGGCAGGACGCAAGGTTCAAACCGGCGTCTCTGCTGCACCACATCCGGCGCGCGAAATCCGCGTTTGGCAACCCAAACATGAGGTTCACCAAGTGGGCTCCTCTGAAGCCCCACTCCCCAGACGCCAAGGCGAAACTCGCACGCCTTATCGAGTACAAGAGGCACACGCCTCTGGCGTGGGGCCCAGCAGCCCTGCATCTCTCAAGCGTCCCTACCCCAACGCAATAGTCAGCAACGCGATAGCCGCGTCTCTTCTCAGTAGAGACGCCAGACGCGCGTCCTGAAGCCATGACGCGAGAACCGCGTCTCTGAACCCCGCGTCCTAGCTGTACAGAGTAAGGATGCCTCCCGCCCTCGGCATTACGAGGCTAATCTCTTTGATCCTCCTCCCACGGATCTGAGAGATTATTGACGAAGAAAAGAAGTGCTAATCGAATCACTTCGTCATGTTGCTACGAACGGCTTATCACGATGCTCTCTGAGTGTCGTTGCAGTTCAAGTGCAAACCAATAGTCTCTAGTTAGACAGCTGACCCTGATTCCCCGATCAGCTAAAAGGAGTTGTTCCCAAAGGAGGAGGGTCTTCTCTGACACTGAATATCCTGAGCTCACTGCAAACATGGTGAGCAGGAGCAGGGGAAAACAACCTGCAATGAGTTCCGATGATGAGTCTGACACAGAACCAGAAGGAGTGTACCGACACACTTGCACCCGGACTGGGGCAATCCCCCGATTGACTACAATGCTCTAGCCTGGGGCATTGAGGTGAATGACTCGCATTCCGCTATTGCAGAGTCACAGGCTTCAAACTCTTCTATAGAGAAAGAGGCCTTTATATACATGACTAGCACTCCTGAGGAGACAGCTAGGCGCTTGGAGCAGCAAGCCCAGACCCAGAAGGAACAACTCGAGATGATTCGTGCTCAGCAAGAATCTATCGACTCCCTCAAGCAGATGCTCGCACAGTTGCTTGAAGACAAGAGGAAGTCAGCTGACAAAGTCTCCTCTAGAAAGTCCAAGGGCAAACGAAAGGAGGGAGAAAGCTCATCTTCCGTACGTATAGAAGAGAAGAGCAGAGCAACCTACCTCTGTTCGTCCAAATCCTCGTCGCAAGGAAAAGACGACTGAGACCAGGAAAAGATTCATTCTAGAAGAATGAATCAATTGGAGCAACGTTTGGAGGCCCTTACTAACCGAAAAGGCTTGCAAGAAGCAGGGGTGGTCCGACCATATCCGACCGAGTGGAACCTTGTTCCATATCCTCCCAAGTTCAAGGCTCCTACCCTCCAAGCATTCGATGGAAAAGGTTCACCGAACCAACATATCTACTACTTTAAATCTCAAACAGGGAATGTGGTAGATAACGATGCCATCCTGGCACGTTTGTTCATCGGCACCTTAAAAGGGCTCGCCTTTGAATGGTTCATGAAGCTCCCAGAAGGCTCCATTAAGAATTGGGGTGATTTGGAGAAGATCTTCCTAACGCGCTTCTTTGAAGATGACTCGGAGGTCAACATGCCTACCCTTTTAGCCACCAAGCAGCGAAAGAGAGAGTCCGTTAAGTCTTTCGTAGAAAGATTTCAGAATGTGGCACTCCGATGTCCGAGCGGTATGACCCAGGTCACTTGGTAGAAACATGCTGCTATAATCTACAAACCTCACTCCTCGCCCAAATAGGAGTCGTCGAAAGCCGCACCTGAAAGCAGTTAATCCAACAAGGTGAACCAGACCTGAGAGGACAATAAGGCGTGCGCCAGACATATCCCTCCAAACAAAAAAGAAGGATAACTTGGCAGCAGAGACCAAATCCCCGTCAAACCTCAACCGGTTAAGGGAAGTGGCTCTTCAAGCCAACCACGCGCCAGCAAGCAGTATTCCTTCAAGGATGAACATGTCGACTCGCTCTTCAAATTACTCAACAAGAGCAACAGACTGAAGCTTCCTGAAGCTAGGCGCCCTGAAGAAGTCGGTAAAACCGATAATCCCAACTACTGCTTGTATCACAGGATGTTGGGACACCCCACCAAGAGCTGTTATGTCTTCAAGGACATCCTTCAGGCTCTGATTGACGCGGAGGTATTAAAACTCCGTCCAGAGCAGAAGAAGGTGACAACCAACATGATGTCATTTCTCTAGTTTGGAAGATAACCTCCAACACCTTCTGGAGTGATCCCTGTCCCAAAAGGAGAGCTGAGAATGGTCAACACAGACCCTCACCAGCAGCAAGAGAAAGGCCTGGTACCTGTTCCCACACCTCGGGGAGAAGTCATGTGGGTTCATCCCGACCTTGTGGATGGCCAGCAATGGACCACTGTGACCAACAAGAAGTCCAAGGGCAAAGCTAAGGCTACATCCTGTAATGTGGTATGTGCCTCTTCTCGGGAAGCGGAGATTGATGTTCCCTCGCTGACTGATTCAGAAGAGGAAACAATAGCTCTGGCCACAGAACCTAACCAACTCGTGGCAGAAACCTGTTCGGGGCAGTCATATTTGAAAAAGTATGACGAAATGGTGGTAACTCCTCCAAGACCCGCTGCAGAGCCAGCCAAGCCCTCCACAAAGCAGCCTGTGGAGAAATAGAAAGAGCTTCGGTTTTTCAGAGTTCTTTCGAAAGACATAGCGGAAGGATCCACATCACCTTACCGCTTTGATGTCCTGGCTCAACTGGCCAACATCCCGGCCCGGATTACTATTTATAAGCTTCTTAGGCTATCGAAGTCGACCAAAGAAGCTCTACAAGACGCCTTGGCTAATGCTGAGGTTTTCATGACCCAGGTGCCGATCGGACCAAAGGAGGAAGATGTAGAGGACTGCCTCCATGCCTCCCAATTGCTCCCTGCATCACCTTCACAGCAGATGATATGCAGGTCAAAGGGAAACACGATCGACCCTTGTACTTCACAGGGTACATTGGATCATCTGAGGTGAACCGCATTCAGGTAGATTCCGGGTCCGCATTGAGCATTATGCCTCGCCGGGTCATGCAGCATCTGGGAATTCCTACCCACCGGTTGAGTGCCACCCAGACAACTATTTATGAGTTCAATGCCAATGGTACCCGTCCTATGGGGAAGGTTAAACTCAAATGCCAGATCGGGGACCTAAGATCGGAAGTGACATGCTATGTCATCGATGCTGACACTTCCTACAATCTACTGCTGGGACGACCATGTATTCATCGCAATTCTATCGTCCCCCTCTACTCTCCACCAAGTCATGAAATACATCGACGGGAGTGGAAAAGTGTGAACGTTGATTGCCGAAAGGCATCCGCTCAGGGACTTGAGAATTATTTCACAGATTCTCTCCTATACCAGGACTCTATGGAAACAGATGAAATCCCGCAAACAGAGGAGCCCGACTCTGGCAATGAAGCCGACACAGCCGGAAAAAGAAGAGTGCATATGGGAACTAGACCCACTTGTAACGGGCATTAATAAGCTCGATGTTGATAATACCTCCGATGATGTAGGCGGATGGTATATTAATGAAGAATTAGATTTGGCGTATTTCTCTGTATTCGCTTCTGATTCAGTGCCATCGGACACTAGTACCGAGGTGGATGATGATCTCTGGTCGGCAATGGATGCTTTGACATCATTGCATGTACCAGTGAACTCGTCCTTCGAAATGCACTGAGATGCTGGTAATGCGCAAGAATCTATATTCATTGTTCCAGCGAGACGGAAAGGCCAAAGACCAATTCTTTTCGGACGAATTGAATCTGAACCGATGACCTGTGAAGAATCAGAAGGCGAGGAGAAATCCCTCAGTTCGGTCATTATGAGCCAAAGGCACTCAGAATGATGGAAAGCATGGGTATGATCTGACGAATGGTCCAGGGTTAAATTTCAGCAAAGGAAGGAGAACACTACTCCGATCTTTTGTACCAAAGGGAAAACCCCTGATTATTATCATCAGACTCGCAGGGGTTGGGCTATGTATCAACCCCAATCGCATCAGCCTCTGACTCCGGAGGGTCATCAGGCCATGATTACTCGTCGGGCACGTCATCGTGGGAGTCAGATGTCAGTGTCGGCAACATCTTCAGAGAACTTTCAGTGAACATGATTTCAACAAGCCACTGGAAGTCGGAGATGAAGAAATGATCCAATCTGATACAAATCCTTGGATCCAACACTTAAACCATCTTTGGGATACCCTCTTTGAACAGCGCGAGCCACCCACAGAAGATAAGGTTGTTCAGATCAATCTAGGAGATGAGCCTAATCCTAAGCCCATCTTTATAAGTGAAGGTCTATCACCTTCAGAGAAAAAGGATCTAATATCTCTTGTGCAAGAGTATATAGACGTCTTCGCCTAGAATTACGAGGATATGCCTGGACTTGATCCTCAAGTGGCTATGCATCGCCTCAATATTAATACGGACGTAAAGCCCATCAAACAACAACAGCGACGGTTCCGTCCAGAAATAATGGAGGCTGTTGACACTTAAAAAAGACAAGATTCTTATTGGTCCGAACAATGTCCAAACTTGTTGACATTTACAAAAGACAAGTGACAGACGAGCTGAAGACCAGTTTTCACCCATCTCCAAGGGACAGGGAAGCAACTTGGACTCCACTGATCCAGCAAGTAGACAGTGAACCCGGATTGTTTCTAAACAGACCTCAGCAGGTCTAAGATGCTAGCACTTAGCATCGCATGAGCCCAAAGGGATAGCCTCGCTTGAGAGGCTAATATCACTCGACTTCGCCTCGAAGCCATCCAAAGCCTCGCCAGGAAGCTAACTCGCAACTTCGCCACAGAGGACTTCCAGCTCCACCAAAGTGTTTCTTTCAGACGTCGCCAGAAGCTGCCTCCAGCTTCGCTGAGAGCTCAATACGGGCAGCTCCGCCATCGGTCTGCTATGGTCAACCTTGACCAATCAAATCTCCGGATGAGATCGGATCCAATCAGATCAAATCCAATTAAGATCAAATCAGAGATCAAATTTGACAGTTGATTGCCACAATCTCTTGACTCTCCTAAAAATGAGTAAGAAGATTAGGAGAAATCCTCCAACGATACGGAAAGGATCAAGAAGATCAACCGACCTGCCAATTCTAGCTTCGCAGAAGCTGATCCTAGCCTCGCAGTAAGGCTACTTTCCAGATTTAAACAGAGTTGATTCAATCTGTTTTCATATTTTCAAGGGACAATTATACCCCTGTTCTCTCTATAAATAGAGGACCACCTCCAGAAAAGGGAGGGAGACGTGATACGCAAGAGAGAAGACTCCACAAGCAGAGGCTTCTTCATGACGCACCGTGCGTTCTCGAATTCAGAGATCTTTTAGAGGATTGCTTTCTCTATCCAGGGTGTTGATACCATAACATCGTCCTTCTTCTCAAGGAATCTCCAGAACCAGGCGAGAAGGAATTCCTAATTAAAGGCGATTTTGAGAAGCAGTAAGAGGGTTCTACCAACCTTCTATTCTCTGATTCCCGGAACCAGGAGAGAAAAGAATCTCATCGCTCGCATCATCAAAGGGACAAAGTGGTCGCGCGCTGACCAGACTCCTATCGGCACACTTCTCCAGAATCTCTGAGGAGATCTACTTGTAATCTTTTAAGAATACTTGTAATTTAGCTCCTCAAACTTTTTATTGTAAGTTTTCCCCCTTTGCAAATTAATGGAAAACAGAGGCAATTCAATCAGAAGTCAGAAAGCTTATAGACTCTGGCTTCATTAGGGAAGAACAACATCCTGACTGGGTAGCCAACATCGTCCCCGTTGCTAAAAAGAACGGAAAGATCCGAATCTGCATTGATTTTCGTGATCCAAACGAGGCCTGTCCCAAGGATGAATTCCCACTGCCAATCACAGATGTCATGATTGACAACACATGTGGATTCGAGCGAATGTCCTTCATGGATGGATTCTCAGGATATAATCAAATCAAAATGTATCCTGATGACGAAAGACATACCTCTTTCAGGACACCACTGGGTGTATACTGCTACACCGTTATGCCCTTCGGACTGAAGAATGCAGGGGCAACATATCAAAGGGCCATGAATGCCATTTTTCACAAACACGTGCGCAAAACGGTGGAATGCTATGTTGACGACATCGCAGTAAAAAGTCGCGCTAAAGGTGATCATATAACTGATCTAAAGGTTGTCTTTGACATCATGCGGGCCCATCAATTGAAGATGAACCCTACCAAATCCTTTCTGGGGGTGGCCAGCGGCAAGTTCCTAGGGTTGTAGTGACTTCACAGGAATTCATTTGGACCTAGAAAAGGTTTGCGCTATCCAGGGGATGCAACCTCCGAGAAACCTCAAGGAGCTCAGGGGATTGCAAGGACGATTGGCATACATCCGAAGGTTTATCGCAAATCTCTCCGGAAGATGCCAACCCTTTTCCAAATTAATGAAGAAAGGCATTTCGTTCATTTGGGACAGCGCTTGCCAGCAAGCATTTGAGGAAATTAAACAGTACCTCACACAACCGCCAGTCCTTACAGCTCCGGTGTCTGAAAAACCTTTCCTGATATACGTCCGAGCGATGGATCATTCTTTAGGAGCTCTACTAGCTTAGAATAATGATCAAGGACGAGAGCAAGCAATCTACTATTTGAGTAGAAACAATGATCGGGGCCGAACACCGGTACAACCCGATCGAGAAGGAATGTTTGGCGTTGGTGTTCGCTGTTCAGAAAATGCGACACTATTTGGTAGGCCAGACAATAAATGTCATATCAAAAGTCAACCCCTTGAGGTTACTCATGACGAAGCCTTCATCGTTAAATGGCCGATTGGCAAAATGGGCCATATTGCTATCCCAATATGAAATGCACTTTTAGCCACAAAAGGCCATTAAAGGACAAGCGGTGGCGGATTTCCTGACTGAGCATCCAGATCCGAGGGCAGCCAAACTTTACGAGGATCTCCCAGATGAGGTCGCTGAAGCCTGCCAGACTCAGACATCTTCGAAAGCAAGTGTGGCAACTTTTCTTTGACGGTGCATCGAGAACAAGCCCAAAAGGACATATAGTAGCGGGGTAGGAGTAGTAGTCGTCTCCCATAGAACTACGTGATTCCTCGAGCTGTCTCATTAACCGAGCCTTGTTCCAACAATAGGGCGGAGTACAATGCTCTCTTGATTGGGATGCAACTCGCCGATGAGATTGGCGTTAAAAATCTCGAGGCATATGGTGACTCAAAACTCATCGTCAGCCAAGTTCGCGGGGAGTACGAAGTCAGACATGAAGATCTGGTACCCTATTACAACGCAACTGTCCACATGGCCGAGAGGTTCATAAACTTTTACATTGACCATGTGCCACGCAAGCAAAATGCGCATGCAGATGCACTGGCATCCCTAGCTGCCTCCTTAGCTCTTCCAGCTGGAACAGTGGAGAAAATATTTGTCACAGTCACGACCTGTATTGCCCGGAATTGCTCTTGAGGACTACCAGGAGCCAGCGGGAAATTGTCAAGGCAAGGAAGCGCTTGAGTCGTCAGCCGGTCCAGAGCCTAGAGACTGGCGATTCTCCTATATTGATTACGTCTTGTAGGCATCCTGCCTGAAGACACCAGAGAAGCGGCTGCCATTCGAAGGAAAGCCCCCAAATTCTACTATAATGCGATTACGCGAACATTGTATCGTCGATCGCATAACGGGATCTTGCTCCGCTGCCTTTCACCAAAAGAGGCACAGGAGATATTGAAAGAAGCCCATGACGGTATGTGCAGAGCCCATCAACCTGGCCCAAAACTTGCATATCGACTCCAAAGGTTGGGATATTACTGGCCCAAGATGATCGCTGACGCCATCGCTTATGCCAAAAGATGTCACGCCTGCCAAGTACATGGCGATTTCATCCATCAAGCCCCAGGTTACCTTCACTCTACGACCTCTACCTGGCCATTTGAGATGTGGGGGATGGATGTGGTTGGCCCTATTAGCCCACCATCATCAAAAGGACATCGGTTTATCTTAGCCATAACCGATTACTTCTCCAAATGAGCTGAAGCCGTTCCTTTGAAGGAGGTAAAATCATATGATGTGATCAAGTTCGTGAAACATCACGTCATTTACCGTTTTGGGGTACCTCGGCGAATTGTCCATGACAATGGACCCCAGTTCGTCAGTCAGGCTTTCCAAAGGTTCTGCGCTAAGTTCAGAATCCAGAGTGTGTCCTCAACGGCATACTATCCCGCGCTAATGGTCTCGCAGAAGCTTTTAACAAAACCATCGGCAAACTTCTCAAGAAATTCGTCTCGAAAAGTCAACGTGACTGGGACGACAAGCTAGGTGAATGATTATGGGCCTATCGCACAACTGTTCGAACCCCGACTAAAGCTACGCCATTTTCTTTGGTATACGGGTGTGAAGCCGTGCTTCCACTGGAAATCCAAATTCCGTCTCTACGCGTCGCCTTGACAGCGGAGATGACAAATGAGGAGAAGCATCGACAGCGACTCCAAGAATTGGAGACCTTAGATAATAAATATCTGCAGGCCCAACAACAATCGAGCTCTACCAAGCTCGGATTACCAGAGCTTCAACAAGAAAATTAAAGTGCGAACTTTCAAGAAAGGCGATCTTGTCTTAGCCGTCAAAAGACCTATGGTGATGACACATAAGACAAAAGGAAAATTCCAGCCCAAATGGGAGGGACCATTTATAGTAGAGTCAGTCTACTCAAATGGATCATATCGCCTCATAACCTCAAATGGCGATACACTCATGATGCCGATCAATGGCAGATTCCTGAAAAAGTACCATCCTTGATAGTACTCCTCCTCCGATCAAGTTAAAAGTACACCTCTGATCACAACTCCAGATCCAAGAAAAGTTTCTTTCCTTCGCTAGACCACAAGCTAATCGTGCACTGGCTGCACCATGATGCATGATATAAATATTGAGAAAGAAACTTGGGTTTTAATATTCCTACCTTCATTAACATCCGACGCCTCCGACGGCTAAGGACAGAGGAAAATGTTGGCTTCTAAGCCCAACATAAGTCTTCGACAACTCATCATGCTGAGGGGAATAGCATGGCTAGCCCAACTCAAACGGTAGTTGGTAAAAGCACCTCAAATCCGTTGATAGCTGAGGGTTTGCTAAAAATCCTAAGTGGACTTAGTTCCACCATCTCCTCCAAAATCCCTTACCAATTCTCATACATAGAATGGTAGGTCTACAAAATATAATCATTGCTAGGTTAACACTATACCTCTGGTAATGAAAATTTTCAATACTCCCTATTGAGTAAAAACCTTGTT
The DNA here is from genome assembly GCA_038442645.1 of Agave tequilana. Classification (NCBI taxonomy): domain Eukaryota; kingdom Viridiplantae; phylum Streptophyta; class Magnoliopsida; order Asparagales; family Asparagaceae; genus Agave; species Agave tequilana. The sequence continues at coordinate 152,332 of JAVJIF010013286.1, read as the reverse complement.
TGTCAACTCTATATGGAGTAGTAAGCCTTCAAATTTGTCAAGTTAACACTATACCTCTGGCACTTCAAACTTCACTTGTCAATTCTCATCAATAGAATTACAAATCTTCAAAATTGCTCATATCGCAAGTCCATTACTGTCAAGTTAAAACTACACCTCTGACATTTTCAAACTTCACTTGTCGATTCTCATCAATAGAATGGCAGGCCCTCAAATTGCTCGTATCGCAAACCAATTTCTGTCAAGTTCAATACCACATCTCTGACAAATTACTGTTAAGTTAACATTACACTTCTAACAGTAATCAAGTTACTGCCAAGTTCAATGTTAAACCTCTGACAGCCATTTTTCCCTCAGACTTCTATATCGAAGCTGAAATGAACGATGCTAAGTTTAATACTACACCTCTAGCGTCCAAGTCATTGCGAGTTTAACAATACACTTAAGGCCATGACTTTCCCTCGGACTTCCTTATCAAAGTCGACATGACCAATGCCAAGTTCAAAATTACACCTCTAGATTACCCTCACTGCCAAGTTAAATATCACACCTATGACAGTGACACTTTCAGTTTTCCCAAATAAAACTGAAATGCCTTTGAGTCAAGTTAATATCACACCTCTGACTCACATTCTTGTCAAGTTAACATCACACTTCTGACAAGACTACATTCAACCCGTTAAGTTAATATCACACCTCTAACGGTAAAAACTTTCCTAGATCCCCCGCGAATCTAGTCTCACTTGTTATTCTCATTAACAAAACAACAAGTCTACCTAAAAATATTGTTAGGTTAACATTACACCGTTAACAGTGTTTTCATTAGATCCCCAGCTGATCTTAGTCAAGTTAATCCCTAACCTCTGATAAAAGCTCATCTTCCCTGGGGGTGCAAGTTCTACCTGTCACTTTCCCTTATAGAGTGGCAGGTCCACAAAAATTATCTTATCCCCTGTCAAGTTAATATCACACCTCTGACAGCATTATTGAGTTCCTGAAATAGGATCTATCTCTACAAAAATTTGACTCGTTAAGATTATCATCATAGTTTTGACAAGTCAAAAATTCTTTGCCTCTATTCATCTGACTAAAAAAAAAGTTCAAGACAATAGAAAGAAAAAAAGTGTCACTTTTATTTATATCCAGGCATATGAAAGTGATACAAAACGCTCTTTTATGCAATAAGATTGAGTGTTACAATAAAGGAGTATGAAGAAGTCTCTCTCTCTCAAAGGTTGCACTCACTCCTTGAAGCTTCTCACCATTCCAGGTACAAGATGTTCGGAAGGGCGCCAAAGATGGGCTGAGCACTGTGATAATGGTTAGAGGCTGATTATGTCACCATGCATGACGTAAACATCGAAGAAGCTCCTCGTTGACCAAGAGCAATGGTGTTTCTTGAGGTCGAAAGTCAGCAGAATGTTCTGATTCCACCTGACCATCCCAAGTGTGGGCTATGATCCTTCGTTGATGAACATCTCCACCACCACAAAGTCATCCAATGAGCATGGAGCTTTCATCGATGCCACTTCTGGGGTAAGTGAAGGGAGAATCCAAGACCATACCCACCACTATATCCACCGCCATCTCACTCTGACCATGCCATGCCAAAAAGCATGATCGGTGCATTGAATCCAAAGAGATCTTGGAGGGTGTCAGATCCTCGTCTCCCGAGAACAGGAGCCATGACTTCTTCTCCAGTGGTCGACCATCGAACAAGTTCGCTGGCCGATATATTCTCCCAAGGGCCCAGCGAATATGAAAAAGGATGATTAAGCCTACCTATGAGAAGCAAAAATTAGAAGATCTGAAGCTTAGGATACTTCAACAGAAAAGCTAAGTGACAGACGCAGCTATTGCTGAAAACTTCAGACGCAGGAATGACCCGTGCAGTAAATCAAACTTCTGCGACGGCAGAAACAGACGCTATCAAAGCTGTGATACACACAGATTCGAACGCGGTCCAGTTTTGCACCCGCGTCTAAAATATGAGACGCGAAGAGAATCAGATGCGAAAATTGCCATCTCCCTGTTGGATAAACTGGGGTTGCTAAATTCAGGCCTGAAACCTTCGATCTGAGTTGAAATCCTTCTAAGTTAACAACCTCAGACGCGAGCTTTGTATGTAAAGCTCGCAGTCCAGGTGCAAAAGTCCATTATACTCGCGTCCAGAGAATTTTGAGTTAGAATTTCCTAAATGGAGCAACTTTCAAAAGATGGGCGCACCAGTTAGACTTCAGGAGAAGGTCAAGAAAATGAATCTCTTTAAGAGATAGCAAAACTGAAACCTAATGGGCTGAAAATTTCATGGCAAACCAGGAAGTCATACCCACAGAATAACCTGTTGGGGGTTGAACTTTCTGCATCAAGGCGCGGACATAAAAGGTGCTCAAGGAGACACTTTTTGGTTTTGAAATCACTTGACAGTGATAATCTTCTGGAGAGATTAAACAGAAGCATGAAAGCTCTGGGTCATCGTCGTCCATGGGGGAAAACCCCAGATAAAGTCCTTGAAGGAAGAAGGTGGAATCTCTCAGGGCACTCGCTCTCAAAGAAAAGCAGTCTAAGTAATGGACTGCTAAAAGGAGAGAGTGAGCCCTATTTATAGGCGAACCATAATGCCTATAATTAATGGCTCACTAATCAGAACCGTCGGCTTTAATTCCCGCACAAATGTCAAAGCCCAATGAAGGGCTGACGCGTGGATTGTTGCTTCGGGAAGCATCGAAGACGCAAGTCCCCAACCGCCAGCGCCGATTTGGCGTTTAAAGGCATTAATGCCTAAACCCAATGAAGGGCTGATGCGTGGACTGCCGCTTCGGAAAACATCGGATGATGCGAGTCCTCAATCGTCAACCTCGACTTGACATTTAAAGATCCAACGAAATCTTTATGACAAGCTGCATGTAACGCCTGGGAAGTTGCACCAAACGCGGTTCTGAGGGCCGCGTCCAGGAACTGGCGTCCCTTTGCGAATTCGCAAACGACGTTCTTTTTCATTCCAAGCTGCGTCCCCCCAGCAAAAGGGACCCATTCTGAGGTATCACAGGTATCCTGGAGCTGCGTCTACATTGCAAGACAATAATGGAGTTCCTATCATAAACTCAATATAATTTGAGTTTGCACTGAGTCGAGGATCTAGAGACATGCCTCCATTAAGACAGTGTCGTGTCCTCATATCTACGCGTCAGTTTTGAGAAGCATAAGACTGCATCCTTGCTGCATCCTGAATTCTTCGTCCAGATAGAATTAAGGGCTGCGGTCAGGGAGCCACGTCCTTCCATAACCAAAGCCGTGACCTTCGCGCAAGCTTGAACCGCGTCTCAATTCGCAGGTCAGAGTCGCGTTTCTCAGAACTGCGTCTCCACTACAAATCAGAGTCGCGTTTTGCAAAAAAGAAGAAGAAGGGAACTCAGTTCAGCTTGAGTTTATTATCCAAAGTCAGTCAAGGAACACAACCAGAGACTGCAACTAAGAAATTGGATTCATCTACAGTGAAACAACGAAGATAGAGCAAAACTTCGAAGACTTTTATTGTTTGAGCCAAAAATGATAAAAGTAATACGAACATTCTTGATGAATAGAGTGTTCTCTTCTTTACAAAAAAAAAGGGGCTAATAATCTTGGTTTGCCAAAGAACGGATTTGTTCTCTGAGGCGATGCATCTCATGTTGACACGCTTTCTCAGCCTCCATGAGAGCTTGGACCCGCAACTCCTCCTCAGATAAGAACTCCTTCGCAGCCAGCTGCGCTCGTAGAGATTCCAACCTGGAGGAGTGAATGGAGAGGCTTTCTTCAACCTGCGTCTTGGCAGCTTCCAGCTCTTTCAGCTTCTTCCTGGCAGTGGCAAGCTTCTGCTCATTGATTGCAATCAAGGCCTCTGCCTTGGCTATGGTGGCCCGAGCAGTGATAATAACCTGCTCTGCATGACGAGTTAATATTCCCTTGAATCGCCAATCAGCCTTTGATGGTCACCCTGGAAATGTTAGAGATGGCGGATCTCTTCAGCTATTTGTTCCTCCATCTCCTTCCGCTCCTGTTCTTGAGCAGCCAGAAGTCTGTTCAGGGTTGCCCGAGCCTCGTGTACTGAACCAGCGTCTTTCAGAGACTTAAGTTCTTTCAAGTCACTTCCCAACTGCTCCACCAACATCAGGGATGCCCTAGCCTGCGAAGGACCTCCAGTATGACCAATGTTCTCGATCAGATTTTCGAGAAGCACTCGGGCAAATTCGAAAGAACTGCCCCCAGAGAGGATGAGGTCAATACATGATCGCATGGAAGCAAAGAACTATTGTACCATTTGACGTGTCAATTCTTCCATGATATCATTGGCTGGGGAGAACTCTACTGATGTGCTCCCAGATCCCCTTTCCATTACAGGGCGGGAGATGGAAATCAACTCATCTCGCGCAGGAGTAAGGCCAACGACAGGTGCGGCAGAAGCTGAAATGGTCGCCGACACTACCGGGGTAGTTGCTGTCGTAGCAGCCTCCATGGCGACTGAAGTAGCAGCAAACCTGATCTCTTCAGAGCCCTCGGCCGAGGCTTGAATTGTACTGCTCTGGGTCGACGCTGGCCGCAAGGTCCTCTGCCTGAGCTCCCTCAGCGCTCTCTGCAAATCCTCAAAATGTTAACCATGACAGTAAAAGGAAGATATTCAAAGCCTTAATATTTTCTTACCAAGCTGAGGATTCAAAGACGGCGAATTCCTCGGCGAATCTTGTAGGGTTGAGGTCTCCCCGGCTTCAATAATTGCCCTCTCCTGAAGCATTTCAGTAGCAGGAGCCTCAACGTCCTCCTGCTGGGCCAGCTCCTGTATCATTTCCTCGATATGGGAGGAAGTCGCAGCCTCGCTGTCCACGACCAGCCCTGCAGCATAAAGTTAAAGAAAAAAAACGTCAGAACCTTTTCCTAGTTAAAAGGGAAACCGGGTCAAAAAGGCAAAGAGAGTACCTTCAGCAGGAGTAATTGCCGCTAGTGGTGACGCCGTCACCGGATCACACCCATGTATTTCTTTCTCCGAAATATGTGAGAATTTACTCGGATCTGGAAGAGCAGGTTCATCGCCAAAATCGACTTCATCGCCTGAATAATATTCATCCTCCTCGGACGATGAAGACGATAATGCAACATAAGAGGCCTCGGCAGTCGAGACCTTACTACCAAGTACCCCGGTAGTAGGGCTGGGGTCAACTACCCACGAGCTGGGCATCAATATAGCAGGAGACTCAGGCTGTGGTGCCTCATCGCTCCTCTCTTGGGCTGAAGAAGACCCTGGTTGAGTTGAGACCCCTGGAATCTCAACATCATCCCTTCCCACCAGGTCAGCCTCAAGTTGCTCAGCCTCATCAGTTGCAGTGGGATCATCAGCAAGCTCCCCTTCTTCTAAAATTGCGGGACCCCTGTTGCGCAATCCACGAGGGCGAACAAGGGGGGTTTCGTCTTCCTCCTCCTCTTCCTCCCTCTGCCCCTCAACACTGGAAGGGACGGCCTCGGACATGGAAGTTTCAGCCCCTGAGTCTTTCCTGGCCCTCTTCGGGGCAGGCTCAACCTGGAGAGTAGCGCCATGAATACGTTTAGGCACCGCCCGTCGATGCCTTCTAGCAGGCTGCTCCCTAGGTGTTGCTGCCCTCGGCTCTATCCCTATCTCCCCTCTGGCTTCTTTCTTAGCTGCCTGGTATTCATCGATACCTCGCATGCGCTTGTTGGACGCCAATTTCTCCTCATAGGACGCATTAATGCTCTTAATGCATGAGCGCTCCATTGAGTAGCCAGGCATCTTGCTAGCCTGGGAGTACCAGGTGCAGAAACCAAGGCTTGCGTAATAGTTTGGCGTCTTGTGAGGCAAGCTGAAAAGAGTCTTTGTCCCCCCAGCCACGCTGTAATACCAGGCCCGAGCACCTTCAAATAAATTCCCACTGAAGGCGAGTTGGGCGTTAGGGTTGCCGATGTACAGTTGATCGTAACCGAACTGTCGGGAAAAACGATTCGGCATATAAGGCTCAATGGTGCATGAGTTCCCATGCCGGAAGAGCAGATACCCAGACCGAATGTTGATAAGCCACCAGAAGACTCCCGACGACAACCTCGTGAAGTCGTCCGGACCTGCGAGGTCAGCAAATTTATCCCCATAAGATGCACCGGTAATATAGGGGAAACAGCGGTTGAGATGGTAATTCGAAACGTTCAGAATACATTTTCGAACGTAGAACATATAGTTGTTGGACCAGCTCGAGCTCTCCAGCCGCTGCACAAAAGGGACAAACCCCTCGGATCGAGACACTGGCGTCATCAGCGAGGGGCAGTGCATAACGTATCAAGCCATTAGGTACGTGTAGGGAAGCTCGATCCGGGGGTTGGGAGTCTTTACTCTCGGCCTCCCCTCTGAGTCAACCTCCGGTCTGCCTTGGGAATCGACGATGGCCTCCACTTTACACAGGCTCTGAGTCAGGGCCCGCAGTCCACTTTGGATTCCGGCCACCATTGCCGGAAGAAGAGCGATGGACCTACCATACGCCAACAGGACCGCCGGATACACCACGTCGGCAACAATTATTTCATGCGGCAGTGTCGGCACTACACAACGCTTCAACCACAGCATGAGAAAGCCCGCCAGTAATGCCCGGTCAGAAATGGGGACCCGGGCTTGATGATGGAAACTTTCAAAATCGTATCAGGTTTGAAAGTGTCTTCACTCGACTCTGTGGTATAAGAACTCACAGAGGCATCAATCCTCTGGGCGATTTCTTCGTCGGAGCTCAGAGCAAGAATGGTCACTGAGTAATCTTTCTCAATTATACCATTAAACAGGTAACTCGCCCAAGACATCTGCTTAACTCCCCTAGTCCTCCAGGAGGTTATTTTGAAAGCAAACCTAGAGGGGGGTGAATAGGTGTAAATGCTAATCTAGAAACTAAATGCGCTAAATGCGGAAGCTAATGCAAATTAAGTACAAACTTAATACAACACACAAGTGTAGCCGAATTCCCCGTGAATGGCTCTGGACTAACTCCTCTTGATTCCCCTTGAATGGGTTGAGGTGCTATGTGAAGCTCTTGTGCTTAAGTATAAGTGAGGCACACACAAACAACCAAGCATATAAGATGAATAGGCAATATGAATATATGCAAGGCATAACAAGCAATATGAATGATATGACAAAATGAATAATGCTATGCACAAATAAAAGAGAGAGAGTTAGAGAGACAATGGATCAAACGCGAAGGCCAAGATATGTTTCGAGGTTCGAGCACCTAGCTCTACATCCCCGCCTACACCACGTGTAGGATTTCCAATCCACTATCTCCCACCGAGGGAACCTCTACCGAAGAGGATTTGTTATAACACTAGGAGTACCAAACTCCTCTCTCAATACAAACACCACCTCACACAAGAGGGGTAGGCCCTTAGCCAAACAACAACAACCAACACCTCTACCGAAGAGGGTTACAACTAATCTCCACCTCTCACTAGAGGGAGCAAACCACAAGCCTCAACCTCTACCAAAGAGGGAGCAAACACCAACCCAAATCAACAACCTCAACCTCTATCAAAGAGGGAGCAACTCAAGAAATCAAGAGTTTACAACAAGTGGTATATCTCAACCACAAACCTCTTTCCTTTTTCCACAAACAAAGATCCTAAATAGATTAGGATAGAAGATAGCTCAAGTGTGGAAAACAAGTGTTTTGATCAAAGAAATTCTCTTGGGAAAACACAAAAAAGATATAGAAGTTTAGATCAAAAACTAATTCCCAAAACCCTAATTTCTTTGAAATAAACAAAACACTTAAAACAAATAAGATTGATCTTTTGGCACAAAACTCTTTTGAAAACTTGTTTAAAAACAGTAGAGAAAGTCTGAAAATTTTAGCTCTAAAAATCTTGGATAAAATCATGAAGACATGGGGTATTTATAGCCCCATCAGAAAACTAGCCGTTAGGCTGATCTGGCAGCCTGACAGGCTACCGGTCGGCCGGCCCGGCCGACCGCCAACGGTCAAAAATCCAACCGTTGGAGCAAACCGATCGACCGCCCGGTCGACCCAAATAAACAGAGAGCACTGCTCTCAGGTTCGGTCGGCCGCCCGGCCGACCGTCCCTGTGTCTGCCAAACGTGCACAGGCTTGTGCACGTCGGTCGACCCCAAGGGTCGACTGGCCCTTGGTGCGGTCGACCCTTGCGGTCGGCCGACCTGGCCTGTCAGCCACTGTTTCTGGGACAGAAACACATGTTAAAAATATTTCTAAAAATCTTTTAAGCTTTGTAAAAATACCCAAAAAATAGATTTATCATTTTGCATTGATATATAAACATGTGATAAAAAGTTTAGCTCAAATATCAAGCATATGAAACTATTTTTGTGTCTTATCATTTTTACCAAAAACCAAAACTTGTATTTTTATCAAACTAGGATTTTTCAATACATGAATAGGAAAGTCAAAATAAGTTTGTTTAAAAGTTAAGCATGCATGTATAGAATGAAACAACTATACATATATCAATTAAACTTGTTTTGATCAACTGTTCATGAAAACCAAAAAACCAAACATAAAACGTGTGTGTTTTGTGCACTTGAGCATATCAACTATACTAAGCTTTACAAATGGATCTAAAACACACTAAACTAAACTAGGATACCTAAGTCATCTTGATGACCTCCATCTTCAAGTAGACTCGATCCCAAATCGTGATCCGCCGAGTGCAAAGGTATGATCTTGATGCTCGGGCACGGGAATCACCAAGTGAAGGCTTCCAAACTCCTCTTTTTGAAGCAATCACCAACTAATATCTTGATCAACGATATGTAACTAAAATCACAAGATAATTAGTAAACATAACTACATGAGTTAATCATCATCAAAACTTAGGTGGAAGGCCTTTGGGCCAACAATCTCCCCTTTTTGATGATGACAAAACTCATGGAGTTATATATGCATGGATTCAAGTAAAGCTTCAAAGAAGCTCCCCCTTAACTCATGCATAAAACAAATAAACATAAATATGCATGAATGACAATGCATAAACAAGATGCTCTAGATACCAAATGAAATATTCAAGAGATCAATTAAAATTAAACTTATTATTAAACTTAATATATGCAAAACATAAATATGCATATATAAAACAACAACTCAAAATCTTTCTCCCCCTTTTGTCAATCATCAATAAAGGGGTTAAAGCTAAATCAAAAACAAGAAATTTTTCTCCCCCTTTTTGTCTAAAACAAAAAACATATCAATAAGGGGTGACGATCAATAAGATATCAAAGAAAAAGATATGACAAAGTAGCATCTTGATATCAATTGAAAGTAAACATAAAACAATCAATAAATGGTATATGTTATATACATTCATGAAGAGGAAGACGCTAAGTTAACTTCCCTACATATATGCATTATATGAAGAAGGGATGATAAGCCCAAATTCACATAACACATATTATGTAATGCATAAGGAGAGATGTGAAGCTCCTTTTACACACGTGTATCACATAAAGAAGAGTTATCAAGCTCCTCAATACAAGATACACTCAACATGAATCTATATGTAGAAGAGATGTTAAGTTCTCCTTGCATATAGGCAATACAAATCAAAACTTTTAAAATTTTCTTTTTAAACCAAATTTTGATTTACCAAATTAAAACATTCAAACAAACATCTTGATATCAAAAAGAAAATATTTTTCTTTTTAAGCCATATAAACAATTTTGATTGTGATATCATATGCTTAAAATAAACATCAAATTTCCAATCATAAAGTGTGGGAGTGGAAATCAAATACCAATTGAAATATGAAAGTCAAATTTTCTCCCCCTTTATAAAATACAAACTAAAACAATGCGTAGGCTTGATACCAATCAAAAATTAATCAATTGAATTAGGATTAAGGTTTTCAAGCTTAGCATAAACAAATATTTGTGCTCTAAGATATAGGAATATAGTAGGCACAAATAAACATATATGTATGAACAAAAAATAGATACCAAGACATTGATACCATTGAAATGAAAGCATACATACATAAACACATATGAGTATACAAAAGAATCAAGATTGATACCAATTGAAAGAGTTCAATGATACCAATTGACATAATAATGAAAGTATGGTATAACTCATATCAAAATGAAGAATACGAACTAGTTAAAATGGAAATTTTTGTTAACTAGTACGAAATCTTTCAAGTAAGGAATAAACTAAAAATAATTTTCATAAAACACATGTAAATCACATAGAACTTAAAATACTCAATATTCAATAAAGTCCATACATGCTCATGAAAACATACTCATGAGAAATATTTTAAAAAATGGTGAGTGTACAAGTAATGTGTGACATGGCATTATGAAATTTCCAATTATGCTCAAAATTCCTTGAAACAATGAAAATCATCAAAATTATTTAATCTTCAAGGTATATGTATGTCTTATACAAATTAAAGTATACATACATATCCAAACACAACGAGTCCACAAAGATATATGCATGAAGGCACGTGGCTCAAAAAGGATGTATATGTATAATAATAATTTGGATAAAATAGACATATACATGAAGTTAAACAAATAAACACGAAATCAAAAAAAAACTAAATTTTCACCAAAACAAATTTCATTTCAAGGTATATGTATGAGTTGTCAACACAATAAGTATACATACATATCCCTAACACAATTGAGTCCATATATATAGATTTGCATGAAAGGCAAATGACTCAAAGGGTACACATGTATATTTTAAAGTTTGGCAAAACAACCATATACATGAAATGAAAAACTCATAAAACAAATCCAAAAATAGGAATACAAGTTTAAAATGCATGAATCATCAAAACTAGACTATACTAGCACATCTAATGGGTTCAAATAAGCATTCAAGCTCAAACATATATAGATTCATTTGTGGCCCACTATATGTACAAGTATAAATCCTAGTCTTAATGAAAACTAACATTTAAACATGTAATCAACACATGAAGCATAAAAACACGATAAAAATTAACATGATAAACATAAACATGATTATTATGAATATCCACATGTTATTGATTTATGATGTACATGATAGCTAGTCAAATACGAGAATACAAAATAATAATCCATATTAAATATGGGTGTCTCAAAATAACTAAACATGTATATCACTAATCTAATAAGTATGGCATTTTCATAGTAATCAACAAACATCAAAACATGCTATGAAAGATAAACATGGAAAGCATGTAAACATAAGGAGTTAGAGATTCGATACCAAAACTAATGAGGGCACCGCTCTAGTTCTCCAAACCAAGGTGGTCCTCCCACCAAACATCCCTTGAAAGTGATGCATCCATTTGATTTCCATGAAGCTCGGAACGCATCCACTCCAAGGTACGACAACTCTCATGTCATGTGAGAGCCCACACCTACATCAAAAATAGGAGGGGTGGTCTTTGGTACCCATACTCTTTTGGGTCCATGGGGGTTAGTCATTTCTCTAACCCAAACAAAATTATTTGCTAAATTATCATTATGTATTCTATCATAGCAAAATTTAGCAAGGTGGCCCTTACGTCCACAATGTGTACATGTGTACACATGAGCATACAAATGATGATGGTGTCCGTGGGAAGCATGTGTATGCCATGGAGGGTGTGCATGCATAAAGGATGGAACTTGTTTCTTTCGAACCAAGGTTTCCAAACGTGAGTGGTTCATGGTACATTGGCTCATAGTGGAGCCCAAACAATCAACATTCTTCTTAAGTATGGATATATCATTTTCAATTAAGAAGAAGTGTGGCATGCAATGGGTGAAGTGTGTGGTACTACCCTAGCATGGCAAACATGTGCATCAATCTTATTTTGTAAAACAATATTTTTCTTTAAACAAGCTTCTAAATCCTTTGAAATAGAATCAATTTTTATTTTCAAAGAATTATTTTCTTTTACAACAAATTCAATTTTTGAAGACAAAACTTTATTTTTCTTCAAAACATTTTCACAATCATTTTTATTTTTCAACAAATCATTTTCTTTTAGTGCAAGGTCTAGTTGAGATCTCAATGAATCCCTTTCATTATAGACCTCAACCTTCTCTTGCAAAACACAATCAAGTTTAGAAGACAATTTTTCATTTTCTTTAGTTAAAGCAAAAGTCTTCTTTTTCAACAAATTATATTTTTCAATTAATTTTTCACAAACTATAGATAGTTCTTATTCAAAGCATGGGGATCAATATTCTCATCACATGAAGAACTAGAATCAAAACTATCTAGTTGAGTTTCCGATTGTACCTCAAGGGAGTCATTCCCTTGGACCATGAAGCATTGTGAGTCGGATTCTCCACTAGATTCCTCTTCTTGTTGAATTGGCACTTGAAGCTTGGAGGTGGTGGTGGTTGTCAACTTGTTCCACACTACAAAAGCGGAATCAAGGTTAGAAACATGCATAAGATATTCCTTATTTAATGTGCTTCTAATGGCCTCAAGGGCTTGTGCATTGGCCTATATGCTTGCTATCATAAGGTACGATTCCTTGGTAATGGCAAGGTAAACCTTATGTCCTAGGGTTTTTAAATAAACGGTCATCCTAATCTTCTAAACAATGATGTTGGAAGGGTCAAACATAGGTGGGGTCATGAAGGCCATTGGTCCAAACTATATGTGTGCAAACAAGCAAATACAAACAAGATTAGCAACCAAATGGATCTCACTCCTAGGATGTTAAGCCTAAGTATCAGGAGCGTTGGCTCTGATACCAATTGAAAGCACACCTAGAGGGGGGTGAATAGGTGTAAATGCTAATCTAGAAACTAAATGCGCTAAATGCAGAAGCTAATGCAAATTAAGCACAAACTTAATACAACACACAAGTGTAGCCGAATTCCCCGTGAAGGGCTCTGGACTAACTCCTCTTGATTCCCCTTGAATGGGTTGAGGTGCTATGTGAAGCTCTTGTGGTTAAGTATAAGTGAGGCACACACAAACAACCAAGCATATAAGATGAATAGGCAATATGAATATATGCAAGGCACAACAAGCAATATGAATGATATGACAAAATGAATAATGCTATGCACAAATAAAAGAGAGAGAGAGAGTTAGAGAGACAATGGATCAAACGCGAAGGCCAAGATATGTTTCGAGGTTCGAGCACCTAGCTCTACATCCCCGCCTACACCACCGTGTAGGATTTTCAATCCACTATCTCCCACCGAGGGAACCTCTACCAAAGAGGATTTGTTACAACACTAGGAGTACCAAACTCCTCTCTCAATACAAACACCACCTCACACAAGAGGGGTAGGGCCTTAGCCAAACAACAACAACCAACACCTCTACCGAAGAGGGTTACAACCAATCTCCACCTCTCACTAGAGGGAGCAAACCACAAGCCTCAACCTCTACCAAAGAGGGAGCAAACACCAACCCAAATCAACAACCTCAACCTCTACCAAAGAGGGAGCAACTCAAGAAATCAAGGGTTTACAACAAGTGGTATATCTCAACCACAAACCTCTTTCCTTTTTCCACAAATAAAGATCCTAAATAGATTAAGATAGAAGATAGCTCAAGTGTGAAAAATAAGTGTTTTGATCAAAGAAATTCTCTTGGGAAAACACAAAAAGATATAGATGTTTAGATCAAAAACTAATTCCCAAAACCCTAATTTCTTTGAAAGATTGATCTTTTGGCACAAAACTCTTTTGAAAACTTGTTTAAAAACAGTAGAGAAAGTCTGGAAATTTTAGCTCTAAAAATCTTGGATAAAATCATGAAGAGATGGGGTATTTATAGCCCCATCAGAAAACTAGCCATTAGGCTGATCTGGCAGCCTGACAAGCTACCGGTCGGCCGGCCCGGCCGACCGCCAACGGCCAAAAATCCGACCGTTGGAGCAAACCGGTCGACCGCCCGGTCGACCCAAATAAACAGAGAGCACTGCTCTCAGGTTCGGTCGGCCGCCCGGCCGACCGTTCCTGTGTCTGCCAAACGTGCACAGGCTTGTGCACGTCGGTCGACCCCAAGGGTCGACCGGTCCTTGGTGCGGTCGACCCTTGCGGTCGGCCGACCTGGCCTGTCAGCCACTGTTTCTGGGACAGAAACACATGTTAAAAATATTTCTAAAAATCTTTTAAGCTTTGTAAAAATATCCAAAAAATAGCTTTATCATTTTGCATTGATATATAAACATGTGATAAAAAGTTTAGCTCAAATATCAAGCATATGAAACTATTTTTGTGTCTTATCATTTTTACCAAAAACCAAAACTTGTATTTTTATCAAACTAGGATTTTTCAATACATGAATAGGAAAGTCAAAATAAGTTTGTTTAAAAGTTAAGCATGCATGTATAGAATGAAACAACTATACATATATCAATTAAACTTGTTTTGATCAACTATTCATGAAAACCAAAAAACCAAACATAAAACGTGTGTGTTTTGTGCACTTGAGCATATCAAATATACTAAGCTTTACAAATGGATCTAAAACACACTAAACTAAACTAGGATACCTAAGTCATCTTGATGACCTCCATCTTCAAGTAGACTCGATCCCAAACCGTGATCCGCCGAGTGCAAAGGTATGATCTTGATGCTCGGGCACGGGAATCACCAAGTGAAGGCTTCCAAACTCCTCTTTTTGAAGCAATCACCAACTAATATCTTGATCAACGATCTATAACTAAAATTACAAGATAATTAGTAAACATAACTACATGAGTTAATCATCATCAAAACTAGGGTGGAAGGCCTTTGGGCCAACATATTTGACCGCAGATGTGGAAGTGCTCAACACTTCCCAGTAGGTCTCATATATCTGAGGGCACTCTTTCCTAAAGAGATGAAGCTCCTCAGAAGTGGGAACATATTCTTCATAGGGGGCGTCTCCCATGACCAGCCCCGAAACTTCATATAGTTCATGCAAGGCGAGCCCCATCTCTCCGGCCGGGGTGAAGAATGTCCCCGTCAAAGAGTTGTAGTGCTCCAGGATCCCATAAAAATTGTGGGAGCTCTGTGGGATGCCATACTGCACACCCCTGACCGCATGACGCAATCCCACTTGTTCCAACAGATCTCCAAGTTCAGCGAGGACAAAGCCCACCATCTTGCCCCACCAGACTTTGTCGGAGGAATGGACCCACCCGAGCGGGCGGAAGTCAACGGGAAAGTCACCCCTTACCTTCATGAATTGATTAATGAAGGTAGTGCTGAGCTGAGGGGTTTCCCCTACTGGGTACTCAAACCTGAGTAATCCAGGAAACAAGCCAAAAACTTCCCTCCCGTGTCCGGCAGGGTGTACCTTCCGGGCGCCCAGTATGCCCAGAGAGACATTGGGAACAAGTCGGGCAAGCTCCCATTCCATTGCCCGGGGGACAGACATGTGCTGGAGATAGGATAAAGGATACATTCTCTCCATATTTAGAAGAAAGAATTCCTACCCCCTATTTGGCGAAGCCACTTATAATCGCCGTCATGCAAGATGTGATCGTCCTCGCCGATGTTGTCCCCAAAGAAGAAGACGGGTTTCTTTAACGGAATACGTGAATCCGTCTCAAAATCTGCGTCGGTCATGATTTCCCGGAAGGTCCTCATGTCGACCTTGCGGATCTTCTCCCTTCGCTCCTTCGACTTGTCGGTAGTCACAGGAGCAGTCCTCTGCAACACGAAGGATAGGTTGCGGTCAGCACCGCCTACGTGCCCGAAGTGACATTTCTTGGAGAGAGGGTTGGAGGAATATCGCACTGCAAAAGAAAATAATACTTGATCAGAAATCTGAAAGAAAGTAATCAAGTATTTACAACTCAAACGTAGGAATGGATCCAGACGCGAAAATTATCAAAATCTGCGTCCAGACCTGAAGACCGCGAGGCTAGTATGGAGCCCGCGTTTTTAGAATCCAAGACTTATGAGATAATTTCTAAGTATTGGGCTCAGACGCAAGATTCATGAGGACCAGCATCTGATTCCACAAGACGCAAGAGTCATAAGAAATCTGCGTCTGAATCTTTCACACTTAGAAATATTCTAAGTATTGGACTCAAAACGCAAGGCTCATTGGGGCTCTGTGTTTAACAAGCAGACGCAAGAGTCATAAGGAATCTGCGTCTGAATCTTTCACACTTAGAAATATTCTAAGTGTTGGACTCAAAACGCAAGGCTCATTGGGGCTCTGTGTTTAACAAGCAGACGCAGATTCGAGCAGATAAAGGAAGCAGAGGTCATCAGACCTGCGCCCTGTTGATCGACTAAAAAAAAACTGCGCCTGAAGATCAAACACGGGCATAAGCCCGCGTTGGCGGTTCACATTCAAAAGGGATTTAAGAGTTAAAACAACTCTGTAAACCCCTTTAATGGCGGAAATCAAGTCCGATGGCTTCTTATACCTGAAAGAGGGGTTTCCTGCATGGAGGAACCGCCCCTCTGAGTCTCAGAGACGACCGCCTTTGAAGACGAAGCAGTATGCTTGGCCTTTGGTGCCATTGCGATCAAGGATCCGATGTTAGATGAAGGAAATGAGAACAAAGGAAGCTCCTTTCTCAAAACCCTAACAGATGCACACGAAGACGAAGGAGAGTCTAATGATGACTCTTGAAGGACTGTTGCCTTTTATAGGTACGGTGATTTGCAGAGATACGCGGCGCTTGGCTCGACGCCTAATCACCGCCTGACGCGTGGACAGCGCATTAAGTGCAGCGTGAAGTTCGCACGACAAAAAGAAGGTGCCCCTTCATTTCTACAGGACACGTGGCAACATACTCATGGCACGGATTCGCATCCAACAGTCGCGCCTTCATCCCAAGAGACGCGTCCCTCCGATGGACGCACCTTCCCAACTAAGCCAGAGTTACGTCCGAAAAGCCGCGTCTTCCTTCCAAAAGCCGCGTCTTCCTTCCAAAAGACGCGTCCCTCCGAAGATCGCATCTTTTCAACCCGGCCAAAGTCGTGTCTACCTCATGGAGTAATAGTCGCGTTGTCATCCCAAAAGAGGTACCCTTATAGAAGGCGCGTCTTTAAAGCGGTATCACCCCTGCGTCCACAAAACTGGCGTGTAGTCCTTTCTTCTGCAATTCAGTTCAAAAGTATACTGGCACAAGCAGACGACTGCCCACCCCTGGTTTAAAGTGCACCATCGACAAACTCAAAGCATCGGGGAGGTTTAAACTGTGTATCTAGACACTCAACACGATCAGTTTTTTGGCGGCTTCAAAGAGTTCCACAGTACACTCACGAAGGCCATACTCCAAACAAGATCAAGCCTGGAGCTTTGTCAGTCCAATCATAAAAGTGGATTCAGTTAGAGTCCAAAGTATTTTGAAATCCGTCCCAGCTAACTGCGGAATGTCGAAAACTTTGGAGGGGGTTCTGTAGGCTGTCTAAAGATCATTAAAGACAAGTCGCCAAAAGCAGAGTCCCAAACTCCAAACGCAGGGCTAATCCTAGCCATCAAAGCAGCATCAAGACGCGAGGGTCGAAACCCGCGTCTCAGCAGCACTGCAGCATCAAGACGCGAGGGTCGAAACCCGCGTCTCAGCAGCACTGCAGCATCAAGAAGCGAGGGTCGAAACCCGCGTCTCAGCAACACTGCAGCGCCAAGATGCGAGGGTTGAAAACCGCGTCTCAGTTATAACTTCTCTCGTTATGGGGTCAATCACTACCCACATAATAAGAAAGTTAACCCCCATTGTGGAGCGTTTTTAGGGGGCACGTTCACCCCTGAAACCTCTATAAATAGCCCCGTTGCTATGGAGAAGGGGTCGGTCGATTGGAGATCAGAGAAATCAAGGAGAAGAGCTTAACTTGAGAGCTTCAACAGAGAAGGAAAGAGAGTCCAACTCTTCAAGTAACTTGCTGCGTACAAGTTAACCTTTGCCTATAATCTCTTTGAGATTTTTGGTCGACTGAGCTGCGTTACTCCATCCGCCATCCGAAGAGAAGTTCCCCGAAAGTTCCTGACGATCACCCGGTCAATGAAAAACAAGATTCACTTTCCATCGCCACTTGAAGAACCCAGCACTAAATAAAGGGGAGATTCAAGACTCAACATCTTCCCTCCCTTATAGTCGGGGCATTAGTTTGTTGTAAACTTTCAATTGATAGCTTTATTCCTGTGGCATTGGGGTGTTCACTGGGTTGCAGTTACTCATCTTGAATTTCTTCAAGATCTCCTTCATGTACTTCATTTGAGATATAAATATCCCATCTTATTGTTGCTTCACTTTGATACCAAGAACATAGGACATCAATCCATTGTCCGTCATCTCAAATTCATTGAACATCGTCTCCTTGAATTCAGCAAGCATCTCGGCGCTACTTCCTGTGTATAACAAGTCATCAACATAAAGCCAAATTATTAGAAATTCGCCTTGATGTTCCTCTTCATGTAGATGGAATGCTCATAAGGACATTTGGTAAAGCCATTTTGATGAAGATAACAATCAATTCGGGCATTCCATGCCCGTGGTGCCTGCTTTAAGCCGTACAAGGCTTTCTTTAGGTGATATACTTTGTCTTCTTGCCTTTTACAGAAAACCTTCTGGTTGATGTGCATGCACCTCTCCTTTAAGAATACTATTGAGAAATACTGAATTGACATCTAGATGATATATCTGAAAATCACCTAGAGGGGGGGTGAATAGGTGATAATGCTAATCAATGCACAATTTAAAAATTATGATGCAATAATCTCACAAAGCCAGTGAATATAGCAATGAATGTAGAGAGCAAGTAATAAGAGCAATGAAAATAGAGCAAGAAATAAGAGCAAGTAAACCAAACGCAAACACCGAGATTGTTATCGAGGTTCGAGCACCCAGCTCTACTTCCCCGCCTTCCCCAGAAGGATTCCAACCACTTCCACTATCACAAAGATGTTACAAATTCACAGGAGTACCCAACTCCACAATCTCAAGTACAAGCAATCTCTTAGTAGTCAAAAGACCACAAACTCTCTCTTGCAAAATTCTCTTCCCTTACAAAGGTCCTTAGAGAACAATGAGTAGGAATGAAGCTCTTGTGTAAGGAGAAAAGAAAAAGAAATCAGAGAGTTCTTGAAAACACTTCAGAAAATGAGAGAGAATTTCAGCACAAAACCAAGAAACAAAGCTCTTTTGAATGCCTTAAACTTTTGAAACTTTTGCAAATTTTTCTTGTAATTAATTGGTAAGTGAACCTCTCCCCAAACACCCCTATTTATAGGAGAGGGCTAGGGTTAGGAGATAAAACATATTTAAGGCTAATCAGAAGATATTATATTCAAAACATGTCATTAAAACATACTTAAGTGAGAAAAAGACAAAAAATAAACCAGCTTAGAAAATGGCCGTTACTGTTCAAACGGCTACCTCGGTCGACCGGCCGGTCGACCGCTAGTTCAAAAAGGAGCCGTTGCAGGCTGACGGTCGACCGCCCGGTTGACCTAAAAATACAGAGAGCAGAAGTCTGTCAGTCAGGCATGTCTCGGTCGACCGTCCGAGTTGACCGTGAAACGTGCACACTGACACGCACTGCTGCCGGAACCCCGGTCAATTGGGTCGGCCGACCGGCTTGACCTGACATAGGGTAGGTCGACCCTGGCGGTCGACCGGCTCAAGTCAAAAGCCAAAACAAAAACGAAATTTTGAGGAGAAATCTATTTTTAACAAAATAGTTTTGAATAGGGATATATATAATGGATAAAAATGAGTTTGTAAGCTGAAGATTGTATACAAACTATTTTTGTACATATTATAGCAAATATGTTTGGAAACAAGATGTGCGCAAAAACGTGCGTGATAGAGCTTCAAACCTATTCACTATTCTTTAACAAAACTCTAAACTAAAAACAAATCTAATAAATTATCTTGAGCAAACTTGAAGTCTTGAGCCATGCAATGCCTTGCTAGAGCCTTCTCTTCTATGTTCCTTCCTTGATGTGCAAAACGCCTTCTTTACTTCATGAACTTAGAAGTTCTTGCAATAGCTAAGCAATGGCCTCCAAATATGGTACTAACCTGAAACTTATATTAAACAAACTAATTAGTACCAATAGATCTTATTTGTTTTGTTATCATCAAAACTCTAAACAAATGGAGAGTGTAACCTTTTGGGCCATCAATCTCCCCCTTTTTGATGATGACAAAACAAATAGGCTATAAACAAAAATATAGGGGAGGAGAAAGCTCCCCCTCAAATTATGCTATATTAAATAAAGAAAAATAATGTAATTTGTAATTTACAAGTAAACATCATGAAACCAAAAACCATAAGAATTAAACATCATGAAACCAAAAACCATGAGAATATAAAACACTTGCAAAACACTTAAACTCAAATTACAAAAACACATCAAAAACTAAAAACATATATAAACTCATATGGAACCAAAACCATATGAACTCATATTTTCATACATAAACTCATTCTCCCCCTTTTTGTCATACATCAAAAAGGGTTAAGAAAACATTTTTATTCAATAACACAAACATTAAGTTCACCACAAATGAATGAAAATCTAGCAAAATCAAGTGGTTTAGTGAAAATAGCAAGTTGCAAATCCGTAGAAACATAATCAATATCTATATCTCCTTTCTCAAAATGATCTCTAAGAAAGTGATATCTAATCTCAATGTGCTTGGTCTTACTATGTTGATTTGCATTCTTTGTCATATGTATAGTACTAGTATTATCACAAAATATTTTTATATGGTTATAATGCAAATCATAATCAAGGAGAGTATGTTTCATCCAAAGGACTTGTGCACAACAAGCACCCCGCGGCAACATACTCCGCCTCGGCGGTTGAGAGAGCTACGGAATTTTGTTTCCTAGAGGACCATGAAACAAGACAATTACCAAGAAATTAACATGTCCCACTAGTACTCTTTCTATCTACTCTACAACCCGCATAGTCGGCATCCGAATAACTCGTCATTGAGAAATCTCCGGTTTTCGGATACCATAGACCCATTCCAATCGTTCCCTTAATATAACGAATAATGCGTTTTACCGCAATAAGATGGGACTCTTTGGGACACGATTGAAATCTAGCACAAAGACACACACTAAACATGATATCCGGCCTACTTGCCGTCAAATACAAAAGACTACCTATCATGCTTCTATACAATTTAATATCAACATTTTTACCTTGGTCATCCTTATCAAGCTTGGTGGTAGTTGTCATGGGAGTGTTGCAAACCTTTGAGTCTTCAAGTACAAACCTCTTTACGAGTTCCTTTGCGTATTTGGCTTGACATATGAAGTTCCCATCTTGCAATTGCTTGATTTGGAGTCCAAGAAAGAAATTAAGCTCACCCATTGAAGACATTTCAAACTCAAATTGCATAACCTTTTCAAATTCCTTGCATAAAAACTCATTAGTTGAACCAAAATTATATTATCAACATAAATTTGCACAATTAAAATGTCATTATCAACATGCTTAGTGAATAGAGTTGTATCTACTTTGCCTTTAATAAAATCATTTGAAATGAGAAACTAGAAAGCCTTTCATACCAAGCTCTTGGAGCTTGTTTCAATCCATACAAAGCTTTATCAAGTTTAAAAACAAAATTAGGATGAACATGATCAATAAAACCGGGAGGTTGTCCAACATAAACTTCTTCATTTATAAAACCATTCAAAAATGCACTTTTCACATCCATTTGAAAAAGTTTAAAATTTTTGAAAGATGCAAAAGCTAGTGTCATCCGTATGGCTTCAAGCCGTGCTACGGGTGCAAAGGTCTCCTCAAAGTCAATTCCCTCAACTTGAGTGTAACCTTGGGCCACTAACCTAGCTTTATTCCTAATGATATTACCGGACTCATCCATCTTGTTTCTAAAGATCCACTTAGTACCAATTATTGGTCTATCGTGGGGCCTAGGAACAAGGTGCCAAACTTGGTTGCGCTCAAATTGATTGAGTTCCTCTTGCATGGCTAGCAACCAATATGAGTCCGCTTCGGCTTCGAGGATGCTTTTGGGTTCAAAATGAGAAATGAAAGCAAAGTTACCACATAGGTCATGGAGTTTGGAGCGAGTTGTTACCCCTTTAGATGCATCACCTAAGATGAGCTCCTTGGGATGATTTGTGGCATATCTCTAAGCTTTAGGAAGCGGTTGAGAGCTTTCCTCTTTATCCTCTTGAACGTCACCAATTGGTTCTTGCTTATCATCTTGAGCGGGTGAGTCCTTCAAGGATAGTCTCTCCATGTCTTCACCTAATGGGTCAATCTCTACAACATTCTCAACAACCACATTAGATTCTTCAAACTTAACATGCATGGATTCTTCAATGGTAAGTGAAGATCTATTAAATACTCTATAAGCTTTGCTAGTAGTAGAATATCCAACAAAGATTGCTTCATAAGCCTTAGCATCAAATTTACCCAAGTTATCTTTAGTATTTAAAACAAAACACTTGCATCTAAAAACTTTAAATATGCAACATTTGGTTTTCTAGAATGATACATTTCAAAAGATGTTTTGGAGGAATTGTTACATAAATAAATACGATTTGATATATAGCATGCGGTGTTTACGGCCTCGGCCCATAGATATTGAGGGAGGTCATACTCACTTATCATTGTCTTAGCCATCTCTTGAAGTGTTCTATTTTTCCTTTCTACAACTCCATTTTGTTGTGGAGTTCTGGGACAAGACATTTCATGCTTAATTCCCTTTTCATCACAATAAGTCATGAAGAGTTGGTTAACAAACTCACCACCTCTATCACTCCTTATTCTCAAAATCGAAAAAACCCTTTTCTTTTTCAACTCTTTTTCGGAAAATCTTAAAATGAGAAAAAGTTTGATCTTTGTGTTCCAAAAGAAAACCCAAGTAAATGGGGAAAAATCATCAACTAAAACAAATGCATATCTACTACCATTTAAGCTTTTAGTTTTAGTTGGTCCAAAAAGATCCATATGAATTAATTCTAATGGTCTAGTTGACATGATATCCTTGATTGGTTTGAAGGAAGACTTGGTTTGTTTCTCAAGTTGGCACGCACCACAAATGCGGTCTTTCTCAAACTTCAAGCAAGGTATACCCTTCACTAATTCCTTAGAATAAATCCTAGAAAGATGGTCAAAAGATGCATGTCCTAATCTTCTATGCCAAAGCCAAGAATTCTCATCAAAAATATTCAAGCATTTAGTAGAACAATCCATATTAAGCATGTCAATGATATAAACATTATTGTCACGAAAACCGGTGAGAATACAATTATTGGTTTTAACATCAAAAATCTTGCAAGAAGAATCATCAAAAACAACTTTAAGTTCACGGTCACAAAGTTGACTAATGCTAAGTAAATTATGTTTCAAACCATCAACAAGAACAACATTTTCTATGATAGGAGATGCACCAATTTGAATGTTACCTATACCGATGATATTCCCCTTGGAGTCATCCCCGAAGGTGACGGTGCCACCTTCCATGTACCTTGATAGGGTTGTAAAGTTATTGATGTCCCACGTCATGTGTCTTGAACAACCACTATCAAGGTACCACCGCTCCCTACGTCTTGGAGCCTTGGTGTGTACCTACATCAAATAATTTAAGACTTGATTTTGGTACCCACATTTTCTTGGGTCCTAAAGAGTTAGTTTCATTAACCCAAACAAGATTATTGGTTCTATTTATTTGATCATAACAAAATTTAGCCAAATGTCCATTCTTACCACAATATGTGCATCTATACACTCTACCATATTTAAAAGCATAGTGAGTGTGTGATTTGTGAGCATGAGAATTGTGAGCATGAAAAGATTTAGCATGAGAAGTGTTATGTGTAGTGTGAGCATGAGGAATCTTAACATGTGAATCTTTAGCATGAGAGGTGTGCTTTTTAGAAAACATTTCTTCAAGTTTCTTAGTGTTAAAAGCACAATCCTTTAAAGTCTTTTCAAAATCAACAATTCTAGTTTTTAAAGAAGAAATTTCTCTTTCATCAATCTTAGGAAATTTTGCTTTACAAGCAACTTTGTAAGCACTAAATTCATTTTGGGTAGAAATGAGATTTGAAGAAATTTCATCTTTTTCTTTAGAAATGATAGCAAGTTGATTTTTAAGAAAAGCAACTTCCTTTTCCAATTTAGAGCATTCAATCTTTTTATTATCATAGGTTTCTGAAAGTTCAACAAAGGCATGATCAAGATCTTCTTTACTTAATTCATCATCTTCATCATCAAGAGGTTGAGGGGTTACCTTTGGTGTGTTTGCCATGAAACACATGTTTGCCGTATCCACCTCTTCTTCGGACTCGCTTTCCGAATCCCAAGTAGCTTTGTATGCTTTCTTTTCTTCGGCTTCTTTGGCTTGAAGGAGGAAGTCATCTTCTTCTTGAACTCCGGGCAATCGGCCATGATATGTCCGGGCTTTCGGCAATTGTAGCATATAATTCTTCTCTCCTCTTTGCCTTCAAATTTCCTTCGGAAGTTGAGCTTGTTTCTCCGGTACATTCTCTTCACATTGCGAACAAGTAGTGATAGCTCCTCATCTTCTTCTTCATCTTCTTCATCGTCTTCAAGAGTGGATAAAGACTTGAAGGCTATGGATTTCTTCTTTAGTGGAGCGGCCTCTTCTCTTGCTTTCTTTTCCATCTCATGGGTCTTTAAGTTCCCAATGAGACTAATTAGGTCCATCTCATCCTTGTCATTCAATTCTTTCACGGTGGTGGCCTTGATCTCCCATGATGTAGGAAGTGCCCGAATCACTTTTCGCACCTTTTGGTCATTGGAGATGTCATCACCTAAAGAAGAAAGAGCATTGGTGATTTTAGTAAATCTAGTAATCATACAATCAATAGATTCTTCATCAATCATTTTAAAGGATTCATATTGGGACCTTAAGAGATCTATCTTAGCTCTCTTAACTTGTGAAGTCCCCTCGTATGTGACCAATAAATGTTGCCAAATCTCATAGGCGGATTGGCAATGAATTACCCGTGTAAGGTCATCCTCATTCAAGGCAGTTAATAGGGAGTTTTGGGCCTTGGAGTTAGCCTCATATTCTCTAAAGGTGAAGTCGGTCCAAGTGCTCTCATCACTATCGGGTACTACATAGGGTTTGATCAAGGATTTAGCTACTAAGCTACCTAAAGATTGCAAAAAGATAGTCATCCTAACCTTCCAAATAGGGAAATTAAGTCCATCAAATTTAGGAGGGGTTTTGATGTTGTCGGCCATGTTTACTAGTGAATGAATAGATGAATGCAAATGTTGATTAGCAAGTTTTAAGGATCTCTCTATGGATATTAAGCCAAAACCTAGAGTCCAAGCTCTGATACCAATTGAAAATCACCTAGAGGGGGTGAATAGGTGATAATGCTAATCAATGCACAATTTAAAAATTATGATGCAACAATCTCACAAAGCAAGTGAATATAGTAATGAATGTAGAGAGCAAGAAATAAGAGCAATGAAAATAGAGCAAAAAATAAGAGCAAGTAAACCAAACGCAAACACCGAGAATTGTTATCGAGGTTCGAGCACCCAGCTCTACTTCCCCGCCTTCCCCAGAAGGATTCCAACCACTTCCACTATCACAAAGATGTTACAAATTCACAGGAGTACCCAACTCCACAATCTCAAGTACAAGCAATCTCTTAGTAGTCAAAAGACCACAAACTCTCTCTTGCAAAATTCTCTTCCCTTACAAAGGTCCTTAGAGAACAATGAGTAGGAATGAAGCTCTTGTGTAAGGAGAAAAGAAAAAGAAATCAGAGAGTTCTTGAAAACATTCAGAAAATGAGAGAGAATTTCAGCACAAAAACCAAGAAACAAAGCTCTTTTGAATGCCTTAAACTTTTGAAACTTTTGCAAATTTTTCTTGTAATTAATTGGTAAGTGAACCTCTCCCCAAACACCCCTATTTATAGGAGAGGGCTAGGGTTAGGAGATAAAACATATTTAAGGCTAATCAGAAGATATTATATTCAAAACATGACATTAAAACATACTTAAGTGAGAAAAAGACAAAAAATAAACCAGCTTAGAAAATAGCCGTTACTGTTCAAACGGCTACCTCGGTCGACCGGCTGGTCGACCGCTAGTTCAAAAAGGAGCCGTTGCAGGCTGACGGTCGACCGCCCGGTCGACCCAAAAATACAGAGAGCAGAAGTCTGTTAGTCAGGCATGTCTCGGTCGATCGTCCGGGTCGACCGTGAAACGTGCACACTGACACGCACTGCTGCCAGAACCCCGGTCGACTGGGTCGGCCGACCGGCTTGACCTGACATAGGGTCGGTCGACCCTGGCGGTCGACCGGCTCAGATCAAAAGCCAAAACAAAAACGAAATGTTGAGGAGAAATCTATTTTTAACAAAATAGTTTTGAATAGGGATATATATAATGGATAAAAATGAGTTTGTAGGCTGAAGATTGTATACAAACTATTTTGTACATATTATAGCAAATATGTTTGGAAATAAGATGTGCGCAAAAACGTGTGTGATAGAGCTTCAAACCTATTCACTATTCTTTAACAAAACTCTAAACTAAAAACAAATCTAATAAATTATCTTGAGCAAACTTGAAGTCTTGAGCCATGCAATGCCTTGTTAGAGCCTTCTCTTTTATGTTCCTTCCTTGATGTGCAAAACGCCTTCTTTACTTCATGAACCTAGAAGTTCTTGCAATAGCTAAGCAATGGCCTCCAAATATGGTACTAACCTGAAACTTATCTTAAACAAACTAATAGTACCAAATAGCTCTTATTTGTTTTGTTAACATCAAAAATCTAAACAAATGGAGAGTGTAACCTTTTGGGCCAACAATATCTTCCACCTGTGATGAGCTGCAAGTGAAATTAATAGTCTCACCGTGTCCAATCGAGCAACTGGTGCAAAGACTTCTTCGTAGTCGATACCATATTTTTGTTTGTAGCCTTTCGCTACAAACCTCGCCTTGTACCGATCAACTTCGCCATCTGCTGTGCGTTTGATCTTGTACACCCATTTGACACCTATTGCCTTGCGATTTTGTGAAAGTGTTGTCAATACCCATGTGTCGTTCTTCTGGATGGCATGCATCTCCTTCTTCATTGCTGATCGCCACCAGTCTTCTTCCTTAGCCTCTTGGAAAGTGAGAGGCTCATGATCGACATATAAACAAAAGAGATTAGTTTCTCCATCTTCTTCTATCTGCTCATAGATCTCCCTGAGGCTTCTCATTTTGATTGGACCTCGTTGCACGGAGGATTCGTTACTACTACCTTCCCCAGAAGATGGAGAACCTCTTGTAAGAGACGATGTAGCATGTTGAGGAGATGGTGGTGTAGCTGGTGGTGGAACCTCTTGTAGGGGCTCGTCAGGTTCATTCACCATGGGTTGCTCTTTGGCAGTCTTTTCATTACTACAACTCAATGCTTCAGCTTCATTGAAGACAACGTCTCTACTAACCACTAGTTTCTTAGTTAGTGGATTGTAGAGCTTGTATGCCTTCGACTCCTCACTATATCCGATGAAAATGTATTTTTCACCATGATTGTCAAGCTTCTTCCTTTTAACTTTAGGTACTTGAGCATATGCAACACACTCAAAAATTCGTAGGTGTGCGACATTAAGCGTGTAGACGCTCCATGCCTCTTAAGGAGTTTTGCCCTTCACTTGCTTTGTCGGGCGCCGGTTGAGCAAGTAAGTTGAACATGCCACAACTTCTATCCAAAACTGCTTCGGCAGCCTCTTTTCTTTGAGCATGGTTCTTGTCATGTCAAGAATAGTGCGGTTCTTTCTTTCTGCCATGCCATTTTGTGGTGGTGTGTAGGTGGTAGTAAACTACCTCTTTATGCCTTGCTCCCTGCAATATTCTTGAAACATATTTGAGGTGTACTCACCATCTCAATCAGATCGGAGAGTTAGTAGCTGTGTCCACTCTCCGCTTCAAAAAGAGCTTTAAAATTCTTGAAGGTAGTAAAGGCAGCAGATTTTTCTTTAAGAATGTACACCCACAATTTTTTACTGAAATCATCAATGAAAGTAATAAAATATCTATTACCTCCTAAAGAGACGGGATCTAATGGTCCCCAAATGTCAGTATGAACAAGTTGCAATGGTGCCTCCGCTCTCCACGACTTTCCACTAGAAAAACGAAGTCGTGCTTGCTTGCCAATTATGCAAACTTCACAAGTATGATTTGGTGGATCGATTGTTGGTAAATCTCGTACCATGTCGGTTGTAGATAGTAGCTTCAGGCGCTGAAGTTTAGATGGCCGAATCGAAAATGCCACCTCCATGACTCATTCTTCATGAGTCCTTGAAAATACTTCTCAACTTTCATGTTTAGATGCAAGGGAAGCATGCAGTTCCTTGTCATCTTAACGCAAGCTATAAGACCTCCTTTTGCAATTTTCAACCAAACATGGTTGTTCTCCATATATGCTTTATATTCTTTTTCGAGTAATTGACCGATGCTGAGAATATTACTTTTCATGTTAGGAATATAATAAACATCGAAAATATACTCAGGCTTACCATCCTATTGGTAGATTTTGATCTTCCCTCTAGCTTCAACAGGGAGTTTTGAAGAATCTCCCAAGCTCACACTTCCATGAACTCCTTCTGCCAGTTTCATGAAAAGTTCTTTCTTTCCGCACATGTGGTTGCTAGCACCCGAGCCAAGGTACCAAACATCATTCTGATTACTTGAATCATCATGAGCAAGAAAAGAGTAGAGTTATTACCCACATCATTTGTTGCTTCAGCAAGATTGGTAAGATCTTCAGTTCTGTCCTAGCAATCCGAGACATAGTGTCCAAATTTTTGACAGTTGTAGCATTGGACGTTCTTGTTGTTTCCACGTCCAGATGTAAATCTTCCTCGGTTGCTTCGTCCTCGATCTCTGAAGCTTTGGAACTCCACTTGATTTTGAGTGGCTCGTTGTTGGGGACCCCGTCCCTTACCTCTACCACGACCATGACCTCTACTAAGTGAGCCTCGATCATTTAGAGTCAGCTTTGACTCTAATGCTTGTTCCAAAACTATGGAACCGGTCTTCTTTTGCATGCATTGCTCATGAACTTGGAGAGATCCCAAAAGCTCCTCTATTGAGATCTCCTCCAAATTCTTGGACTCCTCAATTGCCGCTACCACGTGCTCGAACTTTGATGTGAGGGATCGCAGTAATTTCTCTATCACTCGGATGGCCTCCATCTTCTCTCCATTTCTCCTCATTTTATTCACAATTAGAAGTAATCGTGAATAATAATAGGAGATTTTTTCTTCATCTTTCATTTGAGCGGCTTCAAGATTGCCCTTCAAAGTTTGGAGGTGAATTCGCTTCACCCGCTCGACTCTTTTGTATATGGTAGCAAGGATTTTCCATGCTTCCTTGCTCGTGTTGCTTCGGCAACTCTCTCGAAGGTAGACTCGTCCAACCCTTTATAGAGTAGAAAATGAGCCTTGCTATCCTTCTTTCTTTGCTCTTTAAGAGCCTTCTTCTCTTCGGCGGTGTAGGCGGCTTCTACCTCCGGTGTGGGTTTTTTGAACCCATCAAAGATTAGCTCCCACAACTCTTGAGAACCAAATAGAGTTTTCATCTGAATTAACCAATTCTCATAGTTATTTTTTAATAACTTGGGTACTTGTGGATTGATGAGATTGTTGGTGGAGGCCATGAGGAGAAGAGAAAATGGAAAAGAAATTGAATTGGCTCTGATACCAATTGTTGTATACTAGTCTATGTACTAATATACTATAATCTAAAATTTTAAGTGGAGAATGGATCTTATTCAACTTTTCTTTCTTACTTGCTTGCTTGAAAAATAAAAAGGTACACTAGACTTTTATAGGATTCAAAGGAAAAAACTTACAAGAATAACAACCTTCTATTTTATTGTCATAAACAAATGACAATAATGCATATATGACTCTTTAACTTCTCCTATTCATGGTGACTCTTCGTTCCTTCTAATTGATAATGACTCTTCATTCCTTCTAATTGATGATGATGACTCTTCAGTTCTTTCAATTGGTGATGGGTCTTTATTTCTCCTAATTGATGATGATGGCTCTTCATTTCTTCACCTTATGGTGTCTCTTCTACCTCCAAAATTAATGTCATAAAAGACATTATTCTTTGATATTCCAACAGGAATATGGTGGAAGGTTAAATTCAGATGTTCGATGGTCTGTATACAGTTATGACTAGAAGTGTTCAAACACTAAAATCATGGGCGTCTCTATTCATTATCTGCATTTATACATGTAGGTTCTTATAATATCTTATAGATGATTGACATGGAAAGTTGACCATTTCACTATTTCTAGAGAATCTGAGAGAAACCAGGCTTGGTAGCTGCCCCAGGGACATCCAAAATTTTTATTTTCTATTTTCTTTTTAAGTAAATGATGAGTCACTCTTCCTGTCACCCTCTCATTAATAGTCAGTTCGTCCACAAATTTTCAAATTAAAAAAAATTATTACAAATTTTAATCTGCAAAGTGCTCTTTTTCTTAGTCAAAACTGACTGAAAGGAGGTTTTCTCTCGTGACTCATAAAGAAATTTTATCCTTCCATCTATCTCCCCATCTTCTCCTTGATTTATTGTATGGTTGGAGATGATTTATTAATGTCCTTCACCTTGACTTATTGTTTGGTTGGAGATGACAAGGGCATTTGTGAATTTTTTGTTTTTTGGGTGGTAGAACCCATGAAACAGTTAGGCAGTGGTAGGGGGATTTTTGATGCCATGCATTTCTTTTGAGTAGTGGCCATTGTCAAAGCTTAAAGTAGTTCATTGAGGACTGTGGGCATGTTTATAGAAATGACATGTAGGAAGAGAAAATGGAATGAAGCAAAGAGAAAGGGATGAAGGAAGGGAAATGAAATGAAAGTTGTTCTGATTTTGGGGCCAAGAAAAATTGGAAAGGAATTAAAGTGGAACATGGGAGCTGCCTAAATTCACTTCTCCTTGAGACCAGGATGCAAATTTTCTTGCATTCTTGCACCATTCTGATTCTGATTTATTATACTGTTGTTGGGCCCACTCCAGCTGGTTCGTTTAACAATGTTGTGAATAAAGAAACCAAATAAATAAGAATGATATGGCTGGCACAGTTAGGCCCAGAATCATAGCCAGGGGCCCACACCCATGCTGCAAAATCGTTTTTAGAAACCCTCGTTCTTTTAGAAACCTTCATAAATTCCTTATTTAGCAAAAACAACCCAGGTGATGCTTTGCTTTTGCCTAAAAATGTAGTATAAAGCCACTAGGGAGACTTCAACCCCTATTCAACCCACTTTTTAGTGGGCTAAAGTGGGTTTACCTTGTGTTTTATACTAAGTAACCTTAATTAACACGATTAAATTATAAAAAATAGTCTTTATTGTTACTTAGAAGAATTACAAAATATAATTGCATAAAAAAATCATGAGCAAGTCTCTCTTTATATAGAACTCATATAAGAGCAAACCTTACTTAAACCATGTGACTCATAATATTAACAAGACTATTTGACTTCAAACACTATGAAAAAGCTTTAACTAATCTTACCAATTATATCTAAATTCTCCGATAAACTCACGATAGCATAACCTTGATAGTTGGGAAATTTGTCTTTAGGCCCCTGGGATGATATTGTGCTATGAAAAGCTGCCCATAGTTTGAAATCCAGTTAAAAAGCCCCTAAACCCAATTTGTTGTGTGTACAGGTCCTTGCCCGCACTTAATTTTTTTTTTTGCCCATGTTCCCCTTGATTAGATGCCTTATTTGAGTTGATCTGAGTGGTCAGCGTGACGAGCATTTAATGCTCGTCACAAGCTAGGCGTGTTGGCCGGCTTGGAGGTTTTCTTTTGTCAACTCTCTTCTAATTTCTGTCCACCTCAAGATGGATGATTTTTTTGCATTGATAAATTTTTCAGAAATAAATTTTTTTTTTTACAAGGATGCTATATTTTTGTCCACCCACAATAGATGCTAAATGCGCATTGAATTTTTTCCCAGAGATTTGCCGTTAGCAATTTATTCATAATTAGAAAATTATTCATAAAATTTAAATATTTGTTTAGTTATCTTTAACTTATAAATTTTGTACACCTCTAACATTCTGTTTACGTTCTCCAAACTTTTGTCCACCTTCTCAAAATATTTGTCCACTATCTTAAATATTTTGTCCACCTTGCTAAATATTCTGTCCACCTTGTCAAATATTCTATCCACTTTCTCTAATATTTTATCATTTTATTCTATTATTTTGTCTACTACTCAAGGAAATTTTTTTAATACTCTAGGGTTTTTCTCACTGTTGGACCCTAGAGAGGGGTAAATAGGGTCAAGGGTAATTAAAAATTAAATATATGTAAGTTATAAGATAAAACTATAAAATTAGACAGACTGGAAGAATCACCCAGTCTGATAGCAGGATGGGTGCTAGAATCAACAGAGAGCAGAAAATAATTATATAATAGTAAATGCACAACATATAAAATACAATAGTAATAGTAGAGAGAATGCAAGTAATTTTAGGGTGGTTCGGGAAACTCCCCTGCATCCACCACCTAGATGTCTCCTCTCTAGGATTTGCAAATCCACTAAAAACCTTCTTCTTAAAGCAAGGATTACAACCACCAAGACTCTTCCTTGAGTTTGAGTTTTCAACCCACCAAGATGCTATCCAATATTGGATTTACAAACCACCAAGATACTCCCGATCTTAGATTTTCACACCACCTCTATGTTGAGACGTACAACAATGAGTATGACAAAAGATTTGTTCTCTAACACAATATGAGGACTAAAATAAGTACAATGATAGAATACAATAGGAGACTCTACACAATCATTTAGCTTTAAGTATTATCAATCAATAACTTGACACAATAAGTCTAAAGTAATAAGAATGAGAATCTATAATAAATATAGAAGATGAGAATGAGATTCTTTAATAGAGAAGTAATGTAACGCCCTGATATTGAAGTTACGGGGACGCTATGGCGAAGTATATATGAAGGGTGAAAATACCTTCACGTATATACGCTAAGTCTCAGTACAGGGAATAAATATAAGATACACCATAAGTCTAAGAATACCTGCAGAAAGGGGTTAGTGATCATCATAAATATGAAAAACATGGATAGATAAGAAAATGAAAATAAATAATAAAAATACCGATGAATAAGAAAGATGAAATCACCTAGAGGGGGGGTGAATAGGTGATGGCTATATGTAATATGGCAACAATGCGGAATTTAAAAATTCTACTTGACAAATTGCTCAAATTAAAATACTAGCAATAAGCACAACAAGTAATGCAAGAAATAAAGGAGTTTGAGTTTAGAGAAAATTCGAGCAAACGCAAACACAAGTATATGTTTCCGAGGTTCGAGCCACGCTCTACGTCCCCGCCTTCACACTTGAAGGATTTCCACTATTGTGGATCCCACCGGATCTCCAATACAAGGACACACTTGTCCGATCACTTGTGATGCCGCAACACCACCCGGAGCACACTAGCTCGCCTTGAGGCCGATGCCTCTACAACTTCACTCAAGAAGAAAATGATCACACTTGATCACAAAATAGCTCACTTGCACAATCCTATAACCAATATGTAGATGTAGAAATTTGGGATTGTGTAGTGCAAAATCTAGAGAGAAGTAGAGGTATAGGCTTCAAATGGGTGTATGGAAATTTTGGCTTTGAAAATCTTTTCTCAAATAAAAGCTTGAAAGAATTGATGTGAAAATTGATTTGTAAATTGGTTTCTTATCATGTTGAAGTGACCCACTATATATAGGGGTTGAAAAACTGGGTAAAACAGCAAGAGAGATTCGTTGGGGTGAGATCCCAACAAAATCTGTCAGAAAAATAGAGCTGTTGGAGTCTGTCAGGATTTCTGACAGCAGCCAGTCGACCGGGCCGGTCGACCGCCAACGATCATATTTTTGACCGTTGGGGGACTACGGTCGACCGCCCCGGTCGACCCGAACAAACAGAGAGCACTGTAAGTGCCCCGGTCGCCCTGAGCGGTCGGCCGACGGACACACATGCACAGCGTGTACGTCGGTCGACCCGGACGATCGACCGGCTCCTGTCAGTTCTGAAAAATCAGAACTGCAGAAAACCAGAACTTGGGACTTTGGTTTTGGTCTCTTGGTTTGGGGTTTAGGACCTTATAAAAATAGGAGTATGACCATAGTCACTACCCTAACATGTTAAAACATTTTGATAAAATTTCTCTTTGATAAAAACTTGTTTTTCTCAAAAATCGGTTTTTTCAAAACTTAAAGTTTCTAAAAACAAATTTCCAAAAACATGTTAGCTATAAAACTAAGTTGGAAATAGAAATTGAAATTGTTTTTGAAGCCATAAATCAAACTAAAGTGTGTGTAAGTGACAATCCCATAAATCTACTTCTAACATCTAGTTTTGACAAAAAGTCTAAAAGAAAAGTAAAAATACAAAACTTGGACTTTTCCATTGTCTTGATCTTGACTTGGTCTTTTCTTCGAAAACTTGTTCCCGAGGCTTTCTAATGTGCTAGCTTAGGAATGCAAATCTTTATGCGACGTCCAAACTTGTGAGTCTTAATAGTGGAGCCGTCAAATCAACCTATTTAACTTGAAATACTTTTAAACAAAGTTGTTAAATACATAACTAAATATGGTTTGTTATCATCAAAATATTCAACGGGATATTGGGCTAATGGCCTTTGGGCCAACAATCTCCCCCTTTTTGATGATGACAAAACATATATAGTTATCACAAATATTTTGGGTAGAGACTTCAAATGAAGCTCCCCCTCAACACATGCATATACAAAAATATGCTCAAGGCATAGATACATAGCACAAATGATAAATAGCAATACTCATCCACAATACTCATGTCCATGCCAAAAGTACTCATGTCATAAAAAGATAACATATTTTTATAAAAACACAACATGAATAGAAAAAGATGTCCATACACAATACAAAGATAGATGTCCAAACATGAATAGAAAAAGATGTCCATACACAATACATAGCACAAAAAGATGTCCACCATACTAAATAATAGGATGTCCAAACACACATAATACCAAACAAAATACCAAACACAAAATATGAGTACAAAATACAAAGTCTCTCTCAAGAAATAACTCTCCCCCTTTTTGACATCATCAAAAGGGGCAGGTCACTCAGCACCACCAGCAGCATCATCCTCTGAAGAACTCTCCTCAGCGTCACCCTCAGACGAACTCTCCTCAGCGTCACCCTCTGCCATCGTCTCATCATCATCATTATCATCATGACCTGCCTCCTCTGGATCGATACCAGCAACTCCTGGGTGTGGAGGAGTCACTGTAGGATCTCTGACTGGAAATGGAGGGCCGGAGGAAGGAAGAGGACGAGAAATGGTCGTGGGATCTGGACCAAGCATGTCGAACTTCGCAAATAGTGTCCCAAATTGCGAATCCACGAATCTCATGGCGTTCGCAAAGTAGGTCATGTCATTGCGTATTTCCTGGAAACGCGAGTCCATATCCGCGCGAAGGGCTGTATCATGTTGCACAAAACGCTGCTCAATCCAAGTCTGTTGCTCCTGGAACTGAGAGCGAATCTCCGAAGAAATAAAAGACTGAAGCTCAGGAGATAAAGAGGGTCCTGGAACAGAGGAAGTCCCTGGGACGGAAGAAGACCCTGGGGCTGGAACTAGAGGGGGCTGCTCAGGAGGGGCTCGACGAATCTGAGCCTGCATCCTCTATAAAAGGGTGCAGCCAGGTTCACAGAGGGTTCGGAGGGAGTCTCCAAAGAGAGATCAAATCCTAAATGTTTAAGGAGATATGTAATGAGCATGCCATAGGGCAAATGCCTACCGTACATGCGAATCTGATCAGAGGCCATGTGAGAGGCAATAAAGTGGGGAAAATTAACCTTAATGCCTTTCAGAAGGCAATAGATTATCAAAGGAACTGGCCCCCTAGCATGGCTATACTCACCGGACTTAGGCAAAATGTTATAGAAAACAAATTTGGCTAGGACTTGGGCGGTGAACGTGAACTTGTTCACTTCCTCATTCCTAACCAAACCGGGATTGTCATTCCCGTGGATCAAAGAGAAGGCGGTGAGCGCAGACTCACCGTCCGGATACTCAAAATCATGGAGATCAAAGTTGTAAACATCGACTCCTCCAGAGGAGAGATGCAGAATTTCAGCAAATTTGGAAAGGGGAATGTCAATATCCTTCCCAAGAACATGAGACCTCACATGATTTCCCTCAAAAGCAAAATTTGCATAAAAGTAATGCACTAAGGAGGGGTACACGGGTTCCCTAATGGCCATGAATTTGTCCAAGGAATCCTTTTTAGGATACGAGGGGTGTGGAGATGTTCAAAGTCTTTTAAGATGACGCATCTCCCTGAAATGACAGCTTTCTTAGAAAGTATGATGTATCGATTTTCAGCTAGTTCATTCACAAAAGGTCTTTTAGGTTTAGGAGTGGTGGAAGATGAGGGAACAATACTTTTTCCCTTATCAGACCTAGATCTTTTTGACATTTTGGGAGAAAAAAGTGATTTTTAGTTAGATTTTTAAGGTAGTTGGATATGGCTTGATCTAGACAAAAATAAACCTATAGATCTTGACAAGGAATAAGATTCTTAAGGCTAGAAAGCAAGATTTGAACAAAAGAAAGATTTTTACCTGAGTTGAGAAAAATCCTAACCCTAGATCTTGAAATCCCTGAAATCTGTTGTTGAGGAAGCCCTGAGACTGCAGATCTAACCCACACGGAGTGATTCCAACGTGGGTTTTGAAAGAATTTGAGAGATTTAGAGTTGGGAGAATTTTTGGAGAAAAGAGGGAAAGAAGAGCTCGTCGGTCTGGTGAGAGGAAAGTGAGAGAGACAGTGAATAAATAGCCAGATCAGGGGCTGAAATCGACGCACGGTCGACCGGGCCGGTCGACCCGAAAAACCCGAGAGCTCTGTAACCCAGGGCGGTCGACCCAGAAAACCCGAGAGCACTGAACTCAGAGCGGTCGACCATACGGGTCGACCGGCGACAGAGAGCAAAAATTTGTTCTCTTTCAGGCACTGGCGGTCGACCGGAGTTGTTGACGGTCGGCCGGCTTTGCCCAAAAGCTGAGAACAGAAAGAGCTCCAAAAAAAATTTAAAATAAAACTATTTTACAATTAAATAGGGTATATATAACATACAAAAATACAACAGTATTTTTTTTTAAATCTTCATTAGGTTATCATGTCAACCAAAAATATTCACACAAAACATTTTTATTTAATTTTCATACAAAAATAAAGTTTTAGAGATGTTGAAGCCGAATACCCGGTGACGGGTTCTGAACTTCATCCTCTTGATTCCTCTAGATATGAGTTGAGGTGCGCAATTGCCATCTCTAAGGTATTTGCTTGAATATGAAATTTTACAAAATTTATTTCTTAGTTTTGAAAATACATAGTGTATATATATATAAGCTAGTCTAGGCATGGCATGTGGACATACAATGGACATGGTATAAAAGACAAGATATTAAAACATGGCATATACACAATCATGATAGGGATGTAAGTTTACACTATCATATATCAATGTATCATAAAAGTAAACTAACGATCCTATACATGTGTATATATATAATCAAATAAAAACTTTTAAAATGGAGAAGTTACCAAGCATGGGCAATCTCCAAAATAGGTGCCTCCATGATAGCGATGCAAATGCGATGTGTTCTTTGAGCTTAGTTGCATCCACCACCCGGGCACCGTCTCCCCCTAAGTCTTGGAGGAAGAAGATCCACCTGCATCATCTAAATTTGGTGGGTCTTTTGGTACCCATATCTTTTTGGGTCCTTTTGGATTAGTACCGGGACGAACCCAAACATATTTATTATGCACATTATTTTTGGCAAAATAAAACTTTTCTAAATGGCCTTTGCGGCCACAATGCGTGCAAATGTAAATTCTACCACTACCATACATGTATGCATGTTTATGTGTGTGTGCATGTTTTCGTGCATGTGCATGGTGAGTGTGTTTCCCTTGGGTTACTCCCTTAGGAAATCTAGATACAAATTTGTTTATATCAAAAGCACATTTTTTAAGAGTAGAGTCTAAGACTTCAACCCGTTTTTGAATCTCTACAAATTCATTTTTATTACATGATAAAATAGGGGTTTTTCTTTTACAAGATATTTTATATTTTTCAAAATCAATTTTCATTTTCTCAAAAGCATTAGATAAATCATTTTTCTCTTTTATAACAATATCAAATTTGTTTTTCAGTAAATCATTTTCCTTTTTCAATTTTTTATTTTGAGATTGTGAAATCTCATACCTATGTTGTAGTTCTTCGAAAAATTGAGCTAACTCATCCATAGTCAACTCATCCTCATCCAAAGTATTATCGATTGTTACCTTCGAAGCATCGTCTCCATGTGCCATGAAGCACATGTGTGCGGCGTCGTTCTCCTCTTCGGATTTCGACTCCGTGTCATCCCACGTGGCCACCATTGCTTTCTTCTTCTTATGGCCGTTCTTGGAGGTGGTCGCTTGAAGAGCGGGGCAATCGGCAATGAGGTGTCCGATCTTCTTGCAATGGAAGTAAGGACCGGGTTCTTCTCTTTTCTTCTCAAATCTTCCTTGAGGTCTCCCTCTTCGGAAGTTGCTTTGCCTCCCTTTCTTGTAGAACATTTTGCCCACCTTCCGGATGAGCATGGCAAAATCTTCATCGCAATCATCCGATGAATCATCCTCTTCATGGATGGTTGGAGTGGCTTTGAAAGCGAGGGCTTTCTTCTTGGGCGCCTCCCTTTCTTCTCGAACCTTCATTTCCATCTCATGCGTCTTGAGATTTCCAATGAAGCCGGAAAAGTCCATCTCCTCCCGATCGTTGAGCTCCTTGAGGGTCGTTGCCTTGACTTCCCAAGCTTTGGGAAGAGCTCTAATGACCTTGCGAATCTTTTGGTCATTGTCGATCGTATCACCTAAAGAAGATAATGCATTAGTTATTTTGGTGAAACGGGTGAGCAAGTCATCAATGCTCTCATTATCAAACATATAAAAGTTCTCATGTTGAGAACGTAACAAGTCAACCTTAGATCTTTTGACTTGTGACGTTCCCTCACGAGTCACAATAAGAATGTTCCAAACTTCAAATGCCGATTTGCAATTAATGATGCGTGAAAGGTCATCTTCATTTAAACCTTGAGTTAATGCATATTGGGCTCTAGCATTAGCTTCATAATCCTTGGAGGTATCCTCGGACCATGAGCTCTCATCAGTGAGGGGTTCAATAAATTCTTTTGTAATGGACTTAGCAACCCTAACTCCTAGGGACTTAAGAAAGAGGTTCATCTTGACCTTCCATATGGGAAAGTTCAAGCCATCAAACTTTGGTGGGGACTTGATGCTAGAAAAGTCAAGTGATGCCATGGATGAATAATATAAAGCACAATAAAAATTGCAACTAATATAGCCAAAAAGCAAGGATCTCCCTAAGGTGGTTAAACCAAATTGTAGGGTTAGGCTCTGATAACAATTGAAATCACCTAGAAGGGGGGTGAATAGGTGATGGCTATATGTAATATGGCAACAATGCGGAATTTAAAAATTCTACTTGACAAATTGCTCAAATTAAAATACTAGCAATAAGCACAACAAGTAATGCAAGAAATAAAGGAGTTTGAGTTTAGAGAAAATTCGAGCAAACGCAAACACAAGTATATGTTTCCGAGGTTCGAGCCACGCTCTACGTCCCCGCCTTCACACTTGAAGGATTTCCACTATTGTTGATCCCACCGGATCTCCAATACAAGGACACACTTGTCCGATCACTTGTGATGCCGCAACACCACCCGGAGCACACTAGCTCGCCTTGAGGCCGATGCCTCTACAACTTCACTCAAGAAGAAAATGATCACACTTGATCACAAAATAGCTCACTTGCACAATCCTATAACCAATATGTAGATGTAAAAATTTGGGATTATGTAGTGCAAAATCTAGAGAGAAGTAGAGGTATAGGCTTCAAATGGGTGTATGGAAATTTTGGCTTTGAAAATCTTTTCTCAAATAAAAGCTTGAAAGAATTGATGTGAAAATTGATTTGTAAATTGGTTTCTTATCATGTTGAAGTGACCCACTATATATAGGGGTTGAAAAACTGGGTAAAACAGCAAGAGAGATTCGTTGGGGTGAGATCCCAACAAAATCTGTCAGAAAAATAGAGCTGTTGGAGTCTGTCAGGATTTCTGACAGCAGCCGGTCGACCGGGCCGGTTGACCGCCAACGGTCATATTTTTGACCGTTGGGGGACTACGGTCGACCGCCCCGGTCGACCCGAACAAACAGAGAGCACTGTAAGTGCCCCGGTCGACCCGAGCGGTCGGCCGACGGACACACATGCACAGCGTGTACGTCGGTCGACCCGGACGGTCGACCGGCTCCTGTCAGTTCTGAAAAATCAGAACTGCAGAAAACCAGAACTTGGGACTTTGGTTTTGGTCTCTTGGTTTGGGGTTTAGGACCTTATAAAAATAGGAGTATGACCATAGTCACTACCCTAACATGTTAAAACATTTTGATAAAATTTCTCTTTGATAAAAACTTGTTTTTCTCAAAAATCGGTTTTTCCAAAACTTAAAGTTTCTAAAAACAAATTTCCAAAAACATGTTAGCTATAAAACTAAGTTGGAAATAGAAATTGAAATTGTTTTTGAAGCCATAAATTAAACTAAAGTGTGTGTAAGTGACAATCCCATAAATCTACTTCTAACATCTAGTTTTGACAAAAGTCTAAAAGAAAAGTAAAAATACAAAACTTGGACTTTTCCATTGTCTTGATCTTGACTTGGTCTTTTCTTCGAAAACTTGTTCCCGAAGCTTTCTAATGTGCTAGCTTAGGAATGCAAATCTTTATGCGACGTCCAAACTTGTGAGTCTTAATAGTGGAGCCGTCAAATCAACCTGTTTAACCTGAAATACTTTTAAATAAAGTTGTTAAATACAAAACTAAATATGGTTTGTTATCATCAAAATATTCAACGGGATATTGGGCTAATGGCCTTTGGGCCAACAAAAGAGTGGTAGTCTCGGGATCATATCTCAAGAAGTCTCAGGTGCTACGTAATCTCAGATCTTCAACCTAGGTACGAAACCTAGGGTCGTCAGAAAGCGACCTAGTGAGTGGTAAAATGAAGGAAGCAGTAATATAGGCTATAGTAGTACAATCACGATAATATAATACATATCAGGATAATAATGGTACCATATAAATATTTTAACAATTAGTATATCCATATTACACATTTATTATCAGTACTACATCATCATCAATAATAAGTGTTTAATTATCATCTATTAAGTCGTAGTTGTTTAACATATTATGTTCACACTAATACTAATAGTAACCTGGCAGTATCAGTAGGAAACATGAATAATCTTGCTATAGTGTCTTGAGTGTACACGAATAGTCATGCACGAAGAATATATATTTGAAACAGAAAATACATAGAATGCTGAGTATGTGTGTAACATGTATCAGGAAGTGTAACAAAGTATAAAGGTAATATAATAGTGGATAAATTATCAAGAATAGTAACAAGTACAACTAAACAATAGTATATATGTATCAGACAAGTCATGTTATTTATACAATAATAACAATCAGTACCACCTGATATTTTAATCAATCTCTTCTAGTATCCCATACCACTGGCAATTCATACTGAAGCCTGCACTCTAGTCGAACCCATTCGGACATGGCATACGGGTACCATTATCCAAACGAGAGACGACCAAATAACAAGTGTTCCTGTCGTCACTATTGTTTATACCGTTTTATTATGTTAATTGGAAACCTAATGATCAAGGAGCTCTGATCGGGTGAGTGTATCCCATGCATACCCGGGTTCACGGCCTTACCAAGACTCGCTGGCTGCTGAAACCAGGGCCAACCCGCTAGGGTGAAACAAATAATGGGAAACAGGAAACGGAAAGGTAACCAGCACTACCATGTCCCCTACAGTGGGACAAACAATGGATCCAGACACCCACCTGATAAGACCTAGTCAACTGTCAAGTCTCCCCCAACCCAATATTATATGTAATACATTTAATGTACACAGGGTATCGGGAACAAGAATAGTACATGGTACATATAATACGATAACAAGACATGAGCTCTGTTGATAGCATGAAATAAGATAACAAAAAATGGAAAACGAGAGATGTGAGATTCTAGAGGTGGCCCCAGTGACATGACCCACATGGCATCTACTTTCACACATCATATATCAACAACTCACATGTCCACTAACGAGGATATCAATATCAGTAACGAGAAACAATCATGTAACGAGAATACAGAAATATCCATGAGCAATAATTCATGTAATATATATAGTGATCCATGCAATAAGAATATAGAGACAATCAACACATGTATATTAGTGAATCTATGTAACAGTGTATAAACATGAAATAATACCGTACAGAGTATCCCTGTAACGGTATCCAATGTATTAACGTATCCGTGTATCAGTGATTCAATAACATGCAATAACGGTGTCGGTGTATCAGTATCTACGAATAACAATATCTAGTGTAATGGTATATAGAAAATATAATATCCAATGTACTTGAATGTTCGAGTAATGATTACGGGTACATGTAGTAATGGTGTCTAGTATGAGTCAGGTAATAGTGATTATACCATATAATTCAATATCAGATATCCCTATTTGTAATAACGGTTACAATATTATTAATATGATCAAAACTACAAGATTATTACATACATTTATCGATTTTAATTATTAACTTATAATCCCGGTATTTAGACATGTCATCTATTTTTAATAATACAGCTAGAAACAAAATAAATTATTTTTCATATGTTATTGATGATGTTTAAAGAATAATCATGTATATTCTATTTACTTCTCATTATAATGATCTTCTGATAATTACAATTTATTAACTAATATTTACAGTGATTAACCGATAACACGACTTATTAAGCAATCAACCAATTTAATTAAACATGATAACGATAAGATATAAAAGAAAAATACTCACAAACTAGTCATGAGAAGGTAGCTCTCTTTTTCACGATCGCAAGGTTCCAAAATCATTGAAATTGGACTCCGGAGGCTCCAGTTATCACCGGACACTAAAAATAATAATAATAGGTTAAAATGTGTAATTAATAGGTCAAAATGCAATATTATAAAGTATCAGGGATTTTTATGAACTTTTACCTTATATGGTTTTGGATGCGGGTGGGGTGGTTTATTGGGTCGGATTTAGATCCACAACCCATACCCATTAATATATAATGGGTTATTGTGTTGTTATCGGGTTGGGTTTATATCCAAACCCAACCTAATAAGGTTATTGGGTTCGGGTTTACACCTGAACCCAATATAACCACACAGCAGCAACAACACTTGCTGCTGCGTGCGCTCCGCTGGCCGGCGCCGAGGGAGACCTAGCAGCCGGTGACGGTCAGTGAGAGGGGGAGAGAGGGGAGAGAGAGGGAGAGAAAGAGAGAGAAAAATAGGAAGAAGAAGGAGAAGAAAAAGAAGAAGGGGAAGAAAAAGAAGAAGAAGGAGGAGGGGAGGAAAAGAGGAGGAGAAGAGGGCGGCGCGGTGGCGCGCGACCACCGACCATCTCTGCGGCGCGGGTGCGGGACAGCCCCACCCTGTGGCTTGGACTGGAGCAATGGAGCAATAAGAGAGGGGGAGAGAGAGAGACAGTGAGGAAAGAGAGGAAATAGAGAGAGTTTGAGAGGGAAGAGGGAGAATTAGAGACGGAGAGGGAATTGAGAGATAGAGAGAGTGAGAAAGATTTTAATAGGAGAGAGGAGAGCTAAGGTGGTGGTATGGCGGTGAATTAAGGAGGAAGGAAAAGAAATGATTAGAGGAGAAGAAGAAAAGAAAAGAAAAGAAATAAATTAATATTATTTAGTTAGGTAAAAATTTGACCAGTTCCGAGCAATTTTCAAAAATTCTGTAAATAGAGAATATTATCTTAAGACATAATATGAAAATGATTTGAAGAAATTCAGTCTGGCTTGTAAATTAAAAATCTTGAAAAGTTGCGCTAGTACTGGGCGACACCGATTTAGTCGGATTTTGAAATAATTTAGAAAATATCTAAAAATACCCTAATGTAGATAATACGATTCTAAGATACAAGGTGAAA
Organism: Agave tequilana; assembly: GCA_038442645.1. NCBI lineage: Eukaryota > Viridiplantae > Streptophyta > Magnoliopsida > Asparagales > Asparagaceae > Agave > Agave tequilana. The sequence continues at coordinate 108,218 of JAVJIF010013286.1, read as the reverse complement.
GCAAATTCTAAAAATTCAACTCCATTTGTGAATTAAAAATAGTAAAACCAATTATCGGTATCGGTCGACACCGACTTCTGAGATTTTCCCAGTGGGTTACAAGTAAATGAAGTGATAAAATTCTCTTGTATTGAATACTTGAGACTTTCTCTGAAAATCAGAACTTGAATGTGGATGATTGTCTCAACCACTTTAGTTTGAAGAGATCTGAAATTTAAGGCTTGAATGGTTGAAGAGCACTGCTTAAGCTTTTCTGAAAATTTTAGGTTGTGTTCTTTTTGTTCTTCTTGTTGCAATGAATGAATAAGGTAATATATAAATAACAAGCCAAGATCAAAGTGAATCCAACCGTTGGAGACAAAATAGAGACAAATTTTCTGCCCGTTTGCTGTTTAAGCATTTAATGCTGCTGAAATAAGATATCAAAACTAAGCTAAATATTAGGCAATAAATGCAACTGCAGTAGTTAAGATGTAGAAAGGTTATGGAGACTTTAGAGAGAGGAAAAGAGATAAAGATTTCTCCCAAATATATACCCAACAGATATCTTAGCCAGCTGTATAAACTAGACAGTTTGGGGCTGTCAAAGACTATCAACAATGGGACAATTTTGATAGCGACAGACCTAGATTTTCAGTTGTAAAGAAAGGTATATACAACTCACTTGTATGAAAGAAGTTAATGCAAAGAGTGGAAAGTTAACCAAGTGAAGTACAGCCTATGTGATGCTATAACTTAGTCACCACAGAACAGAAAATATGATATCCAGAGAACAATCATAATTGAACCAAAATAATGACAGAATGTCCTCAGTTTAATTTGTAATGGGTAGAGATGGTAGAATCTGGTTGAGTGGTAGGATGAGGTGACAGAATTGTGATTCTACCTAGAACTGAAATAGAAAGATCCTACTATGTGCCAAATATATGTTTGATAATAAAATTACTATATGATTACTTACATAGTTTCTATTGATAAAAATTGTAGCTCAATATATCTTTGGCTCCTTCTTGCGCTTTCATAGTTTGATGTATCTTGTAATAGCTTGATCTTGTGGAGCTAGATGTGCTTTACTCCTAATAGCTCTTTGTTAGCTAGAATATAAAATTTGTGGAGCTTTACATAATTCATTTCATCTTCCATATGTGTGTGAAATTGGTAGTTCAAATCCATCCATCTTTTAAGTAAAGTCTTATCTCGAAATAAGACAACACTACTAATCAAACTTGATAGTAGCTTAATTTATAGGTTAATTATATCATCAAAATTATAGGAGTTACAATCTCCCCCTTTTTAATGATGGCAACCTATAAATTTGATTGAAAAGACTGTAACATTGTAAATAGGGGGAAAAAATTTCTTTGAAGCTCACCCAATTTACCTGCCAGTGTGTTAAGAATGATTAGAGAGCAAAATTTTTCCTGTTAAATTCAATTCATGACAACAAATATTCCACAACTTGTGAATATGGTCAATTCCTCAAATACAACATGCACTTTTGTAGATGGGTAATCCTTCATGATATCCACACAATACCCGAACTTATCAGTAAGAGCTAGAATATATAATTATTAATTTGTGCTAACAAGTGCATACGATTATATATGTGTATATGTTTGTGACTAAAATATGAACAAATTTTGTCTTTTGACATGTACACAAATATATGCAGATATGTGCATCCAATGTGCAAAAATCTGCATATTATCACAATCAATAGGCTCAAGTAAATCTGCAAGTTATCCTGCAGTATGTTATCCAATTTGTTTATCCTACAGTATGTTATCCAACAGCTAAACCAGGTACTTCTCCCCCTTTGCCATCAGCAAAAATCCAAGGGGAAAGTATGCATGAATAAGTTACAATCGGAATAGCATATATAATAGTAATATAAGAGCAGTTAAAAGAAAAAAAAGAGTGTGTGATAGTTATTACATGCCAGAGTATCAGTCAAGAGATAAAATAGATAGTGCTTTAGGTCTTTGAGGAGGACTTAGTCATACACCTTTTCCCCTTACCTGAACTATTCTCATGAGCAGAATCATCCCCTGTAACAGAGTTGTCATCAAATTGGTCAGAATCAAAAGAAGAAGTATCAGAAATAGGAGAGTTACCTTTCTTAGAGTACTTATGGCTCAGCTTCTTGAGGAGTCTATTAAGATTCTATTTGATTTCAAATAGATCAGCTTAGATAAACTTCCTGAAGTGTTTGAATTTATCCTTCAATCCCCTGATTTCCTTCCTCAATTTGATGTATTCTTTCTTGTTTTTTTTCTGCTTATTTTATCTTTAGAATCAAAGCTTACAAGGACAGTATCTTCTTCCTTGATATTAACTTTCTTTCTTTTCTCACCTAGTATTTTTCCATGGTGAGTCTTCTTCAACCTAGCTTCTTCCTCTGCCTTGGATTCACCATTCATGATTTTATCAAAATCATTTCTAGGAAGAAATATTCTATTAACAGAAGTAGACCCAAAGCTTTCTTTTCCCATAGATGGAGTTTCAGTCTCAAGCTCAATTCCAAAGTATGTAAACACTTTTGTTAACAAACAAGGAAATTCGAGTTGTTCACGGGGCATAATCATAGAGTTCAAGATAGAATGAGGTAGATTGAAGTTAGTTAATGTAAGCATAGCATATAAAAATAGCAAGCAGTCAATTTTTATGATATGAAAATGTCCTCCTTGTGGGAGGAAATTGAACTGAGCTATTTTAGCCAACACATGAGCCTTTGGGGTGAAACAATTGATGAGAAATAAGTTTTCATTTCTATAAACTTCATCAATTCTTGCTCCAAACAGCATGGATAAAGCTTCAGATTTACTCCAACCAAGAGAGAAGAAGGACTTACCGAAAATACGCGGTCCTGAGGCAGAAATTCTCAAAATTTCTCTCAATTTTTCTTCATCCAAAGTTATCATGGTTCCCTTGACCATTGAGAACATGGTGAGAGGATCCTTTTTTATTCTCAGATTGGCATAGAATATGGCCATCAGATTAGGAAAATAGAGAATTTTTTCATATGTAAAGTCTCTGAGATGAATGAAATCTAAGCACTCATCAAGTTGATAATCGAAATAAAGTTGAAATCAACATACCTTTCCACAATATAAGACCCATTGTGGAATTGTTTGTAGAATATTTTGGCATTTTCACATATCAGATAAATCCTTTCTTTATTTATGAGATCTTTGCCAAAGTTTCTCTTATTTTTCTTTTTCTCCCATGTTTTTCTCGATGGTCTTCTAAGAAACAGGTGTAAGAATGCAAGACTTTGGAGACAATTGTTGCCTTGGTCTTCTTTCTTTTGATGACAATGATGAAGAGATGCATGTTCTCTTCATTGAGACCAGAGACAACAGGTCGAGGCTCGGAAATTTTGGAGAGGAAAATTTGGGGATTTTTGGAGAGGAAGACGAAGAGATGCAAAGTTAGGTTTTTCTAAGAGATCATGGGCTTAGGGAAGCTGCAGAACTACTGTTATAAAAAGAAGTTAATATAGAGAAGCAATAAAGGGGGTTAGGTGGTCCATAACATTTAAGATTATGAAAAACAATTAAGTAGGATGAGGCAAACTGGTCTGATACAATGGATGCTGGTGGTAGAACCTAGTAGTAGAATGCCTGAAAGTACAATAACTTAAGAAAAATTAGTAATAAAAGTTATTATCGTATGCAAAATGCCCAAATTTCTACGAATATTGCAAAATTGTTCAACGGGCAAAGGTTTAGTAAAAATATCAGCAAGTTGTTTGTGGGTATCAATAAATTTTAATAAGATATCTCTATATTCAATATGATCTCTAAGAAAGTGATGTCTCACATCTATGTGTTTAATATGAGAGTGTAAGATAGAATTGTTGGATAAGTTAATTATACTAGTATTATCACATAATATATTAGTTGTATCAAAATGAGCACCATAGTCTTGCAAAGTTTGCCACATCTCAAAATTTGTGCACAATATAATCCAACAACAATATGCTCTGTCTCTGTTATAGAAAGTGCAACACAATTTTGTTTCTTAGTAAATTAAGATACAAAGGAATGATCAAGAAATTGACATGTTCCACTTGTACTCTTTCTATTAGTTTTTCTCCTGACACAGCATCACTATATTACAATAGATCAAAACTAGCATACTTAGGATAATATAGCCTAAAATCCAAAGTGCTTTTAACCTATCTAATAATTCATTTTACGGCATGTAAGTGAGATTCTTTTGGTGAAGGCTGAAAGTATGCACAAAGACGAACACTAAACATGATATTTGGTCTACTAGCAGTTAGATAGAGAAGACTACCAATCATACCTCTGTAGAATTTTTCATCTACATTCTTACCATTAGAATCTTTGTCAAATTTGGTAGTAGTACTCGTTGGAATAGACATCCTTTTGAGTTTTTCATTTTGAATTTTTTTACAAGCTCACGAGCATACTTCCCTTGATTGATAAAGATTCCATCTTTTGCTTGTTTGATATGCAAGCCAAGAAAGAAATTGAATTCTCTCATGAGACTCATTTCAAATTCTTGTTGCATTCTTTTAGAGAAATCTTCACATAAAATTTTATTAGTGTAACCAAAAATAATATCATCAATATTAATCTGAACTAGCAAAAGATCTTGGTCAACATGTTTGATAAACTAAGTAGTATCAATTTTTTCTTTAGAAAAATCATTCTCAATAAGAAATATTGACAACCGTTTATATCAAGCATGAGGTGCTTGCTTTAAACTGGATACAACTTTTTCCAATTTGAAAAACATGACCCAGAAAAACACAATCTTCAAAAACTGGAGGTTGTTTCACATAAACTTTCTCATTCAAAAATTCATTCAAGAAAGCACTTTTGACATTCATTTGAAATAATCGAAAGTCTTTAAAACTTACATAGGCTAGAAACATTCGGATTGCTTCTAATCTAGCAACAGGAGCAGAAGTCTCATCAAAATTTTTGTCCTCCTCTTGATGTATCCTTGGGCTACAAGTTGAGCTTTGTTTTTAGTAATAATGTTACTTTCATCTAGCTTGTTATACCCTTTGGTATAAATGACAGAACAATTCTTGGGTCTTTGTACAAAATCTCAAACATTAGTTCTGTTGAAATTATTCAATTCCTCTTGCATGGCCAAAAACCAAAATCGTCATTCAAATCTTCATTTATATTACTAGGTTCAATATGATATTGAAAAACCAAATGTGAACATCCATTGAGAGCTTAGAGCGAGTTGTTACCTCTCTTGATACATCATCTATAACTAAGTCAGTCAGATAATCTTTAATTGTCTTCCAAGACTTAGGCAGTTCTGGATAGGGTGTATTTGAAGTTCTAAAATGATCTGAAGTCTCAGGTTTCTAATCATCAGGAGTTTGTTCACTTCTAGTAAGATCAGAATTCCTGCTGGTAGGATCAGAAATATTGTTGGTAAGATCGATTCTACCAGAATCTCCATAATCTGAAATATCTGCTTTTTCAATAATCTTTGAAATATGAGGGTTAGTCTCATTAAAGCTCACATGCATGGATTCCTCAATATTTAATGAGTGTTTATTAAACACTCTATAAGCTTTACTAGAAGTGGAATAACTAAGAAAAATGTCTTCATCTGATCTTGAATCAAATTTACTCAAACTATCTTTGGTATTAAGAATAAAGCCTTTACATCCCAAAACTTTGAAATAGGATATATTTGGGATTTTACCAAAGAAAAGTTCATAACGTGTCATTTTCAAAATAGGACGAATAATAATTCGATTCAAAATATAGCAGGCAGTGTTAATCGCTTAAGTCCAAGAATATCTTGGCAAAACAAATGAATTTAACATTGTGTGTATCATTTCTTGCAAAGTTCTATTTTTTTTCCTACAACACCATTCATGGTGTTCTTGGTGCCAAAAAAAAGCGTGTGTAATGCCATGATCAAGACAAAGCTCAATAAAATTTTCATTTTCAAATTCATCACTGTGATCACTACGAATTTTGATAATTGCAAAGTCAATTTCCTTTTCCACCCCTTTGCAAAATGTCTAAGGAAATTAAAACTTCACTTTTATGAGTCAAATATAAAACTCATGTAAATCTAGAAAAGCCATCGACAATAACAAAAGTATAATATTTACCATTCAAAGTAGACGTGCTCATGGGACCAAACAAGTTCATGTGTAAAAGCTGCAAAGGTTTTGAAGTAGATACCTCACTTATTGAATGAAAAGAACTTTTAACTTGCTTGTTCTTTTTACATTCATCACAAGTTACCTCCTTTGGCTTCTTCAATATGGGAAGTCCTCGTACAAGCCCTTTATTGGATAATTTTGATAAAAGATCAAAATTAGCATGTCCTGTTTTTCATGCCATAACCAAGAATCATCTTCTAATGCTGCTAAACACTCCACACTTTGGTTAGTTAAATCGATAATATCAAACATTTTCTTTTCTAAGTGCTTCAAATAAAAGATTTCCTTCACAATTAATAATAATGTATTTTTTAGGTCTAAAAATGACGTTCATATCTTTATCACATAGTTGACTAATGCTAATAAGATTAGCCTTCAAACCATCTACTAGCAATACATTTTTAAGAATAGAAAAAGATTTCTTACCAATAGTTTCAATACTAATGATTTTACCTTTACCATCATCTCGAAAGGTGACCGTGCCACCTTTACAACTTGATAAGGTTGCAAAAATATTTGGATCTCCCATAATATGTCTTGAGCAACCACTATCAAGATTCCATTTCATTCTACGTTGAGAAAGATTGGATGCCTACAAGAGAATTTTGATATATAATTTTAGGTACCCAATACCTTTTGGGTCCTTGAATGTTAGTATCTTGTTTATAAACCCATCTTAGATATGAAATAGTATGAATTTTTTATTTTATGAAACATGAAGTACTAATATGACCTCTTTTTATACAATATGTGCAAACCAGATTTGAAGTGTTGTTGTGATGAGAGTGATTATGAAAATCATGATTTCTATACTGGTAGAATGATATCCTACCAGACTATTGTTGGTAGGATGGTATCCTACCAGGACCTGATCTAGTTCTACTAGCCTGATTTCGTACATGAACAGTTCTAGAAGTAGAAGCAACATCAGTAAATCTTTTAAACGGATCTTTAAATAATCATTTTCAGTTTGAAGTCTACAGTTTTCACAATCAATTCAGTTTTCCCTTTTAAAATAATTTCATAAATAGATGGACAGGATGCATGATCATTTTTTAAAGTAGTAAATCATTTTGAAAGTTTTTTATACTCTGCAACTAACTCAATGTTTGCATCTTCTATTTCTTCAGAAGTAATATAGTCATTGAGTATTACCTATTCGTTGTGAGTTAGCATCTTCTATTTCTTCAGAAGTAATATAGTCATCGAATGTTACCTGTTCATTGTCTGCCATGAAGCATATATTTTCATTTGAGATGCTCAAATTTGCTTCATCTTTTTCTTCATTCTCAGAATCACTTGGTTCTGATTCATCCCATCCCACATATAAAGCTTTTTTCCTCTTGAAGATCTTTTTAGCTTTTCTTTTTAGGTTCGTATAGTCTTTCTTAATGTGACGGATTTATTGCATTCATAGCAATTTACGGAGACAGCCTCATCTTTTCTTCCATTTGATCTTTGAAAGTTTCTCCTTCTGTTGAATTTCGTTCTCATCATTTTGTTCGCCTTTTTGATGACATAAGCAAGGTCATCATCTTCATTTATACTTTCTTCACTTGAAGACTCATCTTGTGTTCTTTTGAGAGCTACGCTTTTCTTTTTCATTTGAGTGGCATCATCTTGCTCTCTTTTCTTTTGAAGATTCATTTTGATCTCCGCATTCTTCATGATCTCCACTAATTCTTGGAAAGGGGAGAGTGTTGATATCTTTATAGATCTCTATTGGATTGATGATGCTATTTTATTTCATGGTAGAGATTTCAACACCTTGTTGTTCATTTCAAAGCAAGTAATAACCTTTCTAAGAGAATAAAGATGATTAGTGGTGCTTTTGAACCTATTAAAAAATTCATCAATAGACTCATTACGTAACAATCGAATAAATTCAAAATCTTGTATAAGCATATTTATTTTAATATTCTTAATTTCATTAGTCTCCTCATGGGTGACTTCAAGATAATTCCACATTTCTTTAATACAAGTGATATTCGTAACTTTATGAAACTCATTGCAAGATAATCCATTGATAATACAACTAATAGATTTGAAATTTAAATAAGCATAAAAGAAATCACTCTTGTTCCATTCAGGCTGAGATTTAAGAACCTTCTTACCATCAATCTCTATAGTGGGAGAGATGTAGCCATCTTCAATCATGCCCCAAACCTTCCAATCAATAGACTGAAAATAAATTCTCATGCATGCTTTCTAATATGTATAATTAGTACCATTATATAGTGGAGGTCTATTGTTGGATCTCCCTTCTGGTAGAATAAGGTCATTATTCGAAGTCATAGGATCGGACTCTAGGATATAAAACCTAAAATAAGAGTATCAATGCTCTGATATCAATTGTTGGACCCTAGAACGGGTGAATAGGATCAAGGGTAATTAAAATTAAATATTCAAGTTATAAGGCAAAACTGTAAAATGACTGGTAGAATCACCCAGTCTGACAGTAGGATGGGTGGTAGAATCAACAGAGACCAGAAAACAATAATATAATAGTAAATGCACAGCAGATAAAATACAATATAACAGTAGAGAGAATGCAAGCAATTTTAGGGTAGTTTAGGAAACTCTTCTGAATGCACCACCTAGAGGTCTCCTCTCTAGGATTGCAAATTCACTAAAAACCTTCTTCTTAAAGTAGGGATTACACCACCAAGGCTCTTCCTTGAACTTAAATTTTCAACTCACTAAGATGTTATTCAATCTTGGATTTACAAAACACCAAGATATACCCGATCTTGGATTTTCACATCACCTCTATCTTGAGGCACACAATAATGAGTATGACAATAGATTTGTTCTCTAACACAATATGAGAACTAAAATAAGCACAATGATAGAATATAATAGGAGACTATATAATCATATAGTACTAAGTATTATCAATTAATAACTTGGCATTGATCGGTCGCTGATATTGCACATTCATTGTCACATTCTCATACTTATTATATAATAAACTATATTTTTAATCCTAATTATTGTCTAAATTATATGCAGGCCCATTGCTAAAAGAAAAGAAAGAGAAACGAGCCCAAAAGCCCATCAAAATCATGATTTAATTTAGAATTAATTCAAAATCAGAAAATCAGGGCAGATCATGGCAAATCAGAGAAGTTGAAAACTGGTTAAAATAAATATTCCAAAACCAATTAGTTAAAGCCAAAGATCAAAGGCAGTTTCGTCAAATCCAGGAGCCGAAACGGGAAATCCAAAATCAGATAAAACAAAATCACTGAATGGGAGTTGTACCCCCCCCCCCCGGTTGTGGCCACGTGGCCACACCCAGGCCTTAGAAACGCGGCCAAAGCCACATTTCTGTTGTTTTATTGATTCAATTGGGGGAGCATTTGCTCCCCCTATCTTCGTACGCTTCTCTCCGTTGGGTTTTTGCCGATAAATAGTCGGTTTTCAGAGCGTAAAGGGGACGACCAAGCAGAGAGTAGAATTTAGGCTATTTTGTAATTTATAACTTAGGTTTTTTATTTTCTTTTATGTATTTTTTATTTTCTTTATGTAACTGAGAGGAGAGGAGATTTTCATGGAGGAATGGGAACAAGCTTGTACGGAGGGTGACACCGATGTAAGTAATCTTTTCTTTCATTGTTATTTGAATCGAATCAAAGTTTCTTTTCTTTTCTATTCTTGTTTTTGTTTCCTTCTCTTTTCTGTGTTTGTGAATCCAAATGACTCTGATAGCCTCAAAGTTGCCTTACTCTTGCAAGTGTCGTTGATGGTTTATGATGATGGATATCCATTTGTATGGTAGTGTAGCTTACCCCTTCATTTCATAGTGTAAATCGAGAATGAAAAAGATCCTATTTGTCATACTTTGCTCGCCTTCAAATAAAGGTACATTGTCGATACGGGTCAAAGGTAAGCAGACGCCGAAGAGGTAAGTAAGTTTTCTAGGTTCCAACTTTCTTTTCTTTTAATTTTAGTTTAGATCACCAACACCACAATCCCTATTCTTTTATCACTCTTTTCAAGTTCTTTGTATATATATATATATCCATTTTCTATTTTCTCCACATTCTCAATCTATCACTTTTTTCCTAACTTAACTTTAACTTATTTTTCTTTTTCTTTTCAAGAACTAAAAGAAGATAGAATTGAAGAGATCTTACTAAAAAGCTTTCATCGCTAGTCCCTCCTTATGGATCACGACCCGCATAACCACTTACTATAGCGGTAGTATTGAGCACCTTTTACTCTCTATTCTTAAGTTTTAAAATTCTGTATTTTTGTGTGCAGGTAAAATCTCAATCAGATTTTGGCGTCATTGCTGGGGAGGGACGATAAGTAATTCTCTTTTAAAGTTTACGTTTTTGGCTAACCTTCTTCTTTATTCTTGGTGTATAGGTTTAACAACAAGAAAATTTTTGCTGCAGTGGACATATAAGAGGCTCTAGACTCTGCTCAAAAAAACAGAGCCCAGAAGCCCTCAGATTTGCTACGCTTCAGTGGCAATCTGAGTGAACTACTAACCTGTATTTTTACAGGTTGGCTGAATTATAAAGCTAAAATTCTGTAGCTATTTATTTTCTTGTTTGTCTCACTGTATATACTTTCTAACCTCAACAGTAAAATGATATTTGCTAAATGCTAAAAATGATTTAGACTTTGTATTTAGGCACGTGTCTAATTCATTTACATTTTATATTACTGTTGAAGAGTACTGGAGCAAAAGGTACGTATGCATAACATATAGTTTAGGAAACATTCTTGAGTGATTATTTGCTTATTGAATGTTACTTTTCTATATCCTGCACACTTTGCACAATCAATCTTAAGGGCTTGTCCTATAAACAAGATAAGGCGGAAAAGTCATTACCCTCTCTTAGCCCACAAACAATCTCCTCACTCACTGACACAAGCCTAACTAAAACTGAGTAGACGTTGGCCCTAGAGACATCTCAGACTTATATAGTTTACTGACCTAAGGGGAAAGTTGATTAGAATTTGACCCTTAGGTGTTTAAGGTTGGGGATTGAGGGGCGAAACCCCGAAGGTTGGTGGTTTGGCGTAAATAAGCCTGTTGCTTAGGCACAGATACCTCCCACTAATCTTGCCCCTACCTGACCGATTAACTTGTGATTAGATTCTGCAATATACCCCCGTGGACAGTCTATCCAGTTAGGAGTCATCCAGGTCTAAGGTGTACCCTAACTTAGGTTAGATTTTTTTCTTTTATTTGTTTTCTTATTTGCTTATTTTCTTTGTTTGTGAGACATTTCTTATGTGATATGGCTTATAATAACAATTTTTTCAATTTTAATGGTAATTCATGTTACACCCCGACCTCTTTTTCAGATATTACCAATCTAACATATCAAAACTTTAACCAACCTAGTGTACCGGATTGGTCTTTTCCGAATCATTACATGCCCCAGTCCCAATGCTATGAACAAGACTGGAATAATCATCACTACTCTTCATAGAGTCAATGGGCATACAACTCCCCCGAGTCATATTGTCAAGTACCTTACCAACATCCTGCTTCATATACTCCTTCTCACAAACAACCATTAGAAGAATCAATTGACTAGGAAAAGAGGATGGAAGACTTAGATGAACTTGAGCGACGAATTCAAATTTTAGAAGACTCAAAATTCCGTCAAACTATTCAAGTCATAGATCCTTACTCTATTTTTTAAGGAGAACATGCCGAATTAGAAAAGAGTATAGAAACTATGATTCAATGTTAAAATGATTCACTTGATATGATAGAAGCAAAACTTAATAGATTGAAGAACATGCGTAGGAATAAGGAAACTCTCTCTACCCAATCTTTGACTATTCCGAACACTTCTAACCATATTGATGAAAACCAAAAATCATGGTATCTTGAAGACTTTGATCAAGATACAATTTCACCATAAAACCTTAAACTTAACCAATATCAATCCATAAATGAATTGGCAAGTTTCCATTTTAATGAGATTGAATTTGAATATGAATATGAACCTGATCCCCAACTTTGTGATTCAGTTTCCATCTTCGAACTATATTGACTCCGATATTCTTACCCAATTTGGATCAATTTTTCGAGCCAACATTTATTCTCGTGCCCATAAATCTAGAAATTGAATTACCATTTTTGGATAGTTACATTCCGTTAATGAGAAAAGAATGTGAATATCAATTCTTGAACTTGGACTCAACTCTTAAACCAAAACTAACTCTCGAACCCAAAGTTGATTTTCCCGTGTTAGTGTTGGTTCCTGAACCTATCATTCTTGAGCCTAAGTCAACCATTCCACTAAGTCACATTCTTTTATTGGATATAGGTTTAAACCATGATGACTCTGTGATGATTTTCTAGGACTGGTCATGTAAAGGGAGTAAGTTTAACGATAGGATCTTTTAAGATCCTATTCATATTGGGGGCTATAAATATGTAAATAGAAAAGAGCTCAATAAAGGTGGATTCCGTGAGCCACCACATTATCTTGATTGGGTAGCAACGCTTGACCCAATCAGACCACCATCGGAACTACCACCTTAAGGTAATATTTTCCTTCCCTTTATTCTTTTTCATGCATCTATGCATTAATTCATACATTGAGGACAATGCATGAGATAGGTGTGGGGGAGGGTTCTAACATAACCTAGGTTTTCCTTTTATTATAAAAAAAGATTTTTTTTAACATTTTCTTTACTTTTAAAAACTTTTTGAAAATAGAAGCAATATTTTGACATATTCTTTATAAAAAATTAAGTCAATTTTAAGGAATAGGAGAATCATAATTAGGATTTCTTATACTTGGTCAAAATAAGATTATTTGTTTGATTTTCAAGGTTAGGAAGAAAATTTCAAAAAGTAATTTAGCCTTGATTTTTACCTTGATGATATATGCATGCTTTATGCACTTACACACTTAGGGTTCAAAAACAAAGATTCTTATGCCTTATATTAGAAAAAGAAAAAAAAGAATATATATATATAATCCTCTGATTAAGCTAGGTATTTATGCCTCATAAAGCATAAGTATTCATGCCTAAAAGCGATTCATATAATAAAATCCTTAGTTTTATGGCCTTGTTTGCTCGAGTTCTTTAGTCCTTGGGGTATTTTCTCACCCGATGCCCTAAGACCGTTTAGTTTGGGAGTCATCGATTAAAAGCTCGTACATGGACAGATTAGAAAGCCTAATAGAACTAAGGAATAATATCACCAAAAATAAAAAATAAAAGAAAAGAAAATAAGGCATAAGAGTTAGAGTTAAAGAACCCCGAATCAAAATTTCACACAAAAGTGCATATGACTTAGGATAAAATAATAAATTAGATGAGAAATACAGTTTGACTTCATGCCTTGGTTGATAACAAGTTTTTGAATTAAAACTAAGCTTAAGAATGAAAAATTTTATTTTTCTATAACTTATAGATTCCTTGAACTCTTACAATAATACTTCAAATATTTTTCTCTTTCAAAATGTGTTTTCAAAATACTAACATTTTCTCTTTCTTTATGAATTTTGTGGGGGCAATCTACTGAAAACCCTCACGAGATAAAACTCATCCTCTAGGGGGAACCTAGATGTTTAAAAGCTTGTTGCACATGCTTAGTGCAATCGCGTGACCTGCGAAAGTGGTCTAATAATTTTTGGTTTAGTTTTGTTGTTCTACTCGAAGACGAGCAAAAGATAGGTATGCGGGTGTGATCGGTCGCTGATATTGCACATTCATTGTCACATTCTCATACTTATTATATAATAAACTCTACTTTTAATCCTAATTATTGTCTAAATTATATGCAGGCCCATTGCTAAAAGAAAGGAAAGAGAAATGAGCCCAAAAGCCCATCAAAATTCTGATTTAATTCAGAATTACTCCAAAATCAGAAAATCAGGGTAGATCATGGTAAATCAGATAAGTTGAAAACTTATTAAAACAAATCTTCTAAAATCAATTGGTTAAAACCAAAGATCAATGGCATTTCGACAAATCCAGGAGCTGAAATGGGAAATTCAAACAAGATAAAGGAAAATCACTGAATGAGGAGCTGTACCCTGGGTGTTGCCACTTGGCCATACCCAGGCCGCAAAACGTAGCTTAAAGACGCATTTTTGTGACTTGTTGATTCAGTTGGGGGAGCGTTTGCTCCCCTATTTTCATACGCTTCTCCCCGTTGGGTTTTTGCTTATAAATAGTTGGTTTTCTGAGCGTACAGGAGACGACCAAGTAGAGAGCAGAACTTAGTCTATTTTGTAGTTTGTAACTCAGTTTTTTATTTTCTTTTATGTAATTTTTATTTTTTATGTAACTGAGAGGAGAAGAGATTTTCATGGAGGAATGAGAACAAGTTTGTACTGAGGGTGACACCGGTGTAAGTAATCTTTTCTTTCATTGTTATTTGAATCGAATTGAAGTTTTCTTTGAAAGTACACCTAGAGGGGGGTGAATAGGTGTACGGCTAATCTAATGAACAAAATGCGAAAATTAAAAACTTAATTGCAACAACACTTAATGCAACCAACGAGTGTAGCCGAATTCCCGGTGAAGGGCTCTGGACTAACTCCTCTTGATTCCTCTGAATAAAAGTTGAGGCGCTATATGAAGCTCTCGTAGTTAAGCACAAGTGAGGCACACACAAACAAGCCAAGCATATAATGAATGAGCAATATGAAATGATGCAAGGCACAAAATAATAGAGAGAGTTAGAGGAAGTGGATCAAATGCAAACACTGAGATATGTTTCGAGGTTCGAGCACACAGCTCTACGTCCCCGCCTTCACACAGAAGGATTTCCAATCCACTAACTTGTCCACACAGGACTCCCACACAGGGAACCTCCACTGAGGATTTGGGGCAATACAATAACCGAGAGTACACAACTCCTCTCTTTACAAACACAACCTCTACACTTAGAGGTTAGGCACAAAGCCACCATAAAGCTCAATCAACCTCACAAATGAGGGATGGGAACAAAGCCAACAACCAATCAACCTCTCACAAGAGGGATAGGGCACAAAGCCACCACTCCAAAATCAACCTCTACACAAGAGGAATAACACAAAGTAGGAGGGTTTACAACTTCGTGATCAAAAGACCACAAACCAATTCTTTCTCACTTACACAAAGATCCTAATAGATAGGTAGATATGATAAGCTCAAGAGTGAGAAAACAAAGTGTTTTGAATAAAGAAAATCACTTGGGAAATCTCCAAATAGATATAGAATTTTTGACCAAAAACAAATTCTCAAAAGACTATTTTCTTTGAAATAAAAAACACTTTAAAAACAATTTAAGATCAAATCTTTAAAGCTCTAAAACTCTTTTTAAAACTTGAAAAAACACTAGAGAAGCTCTGAAATTTTGGCTCTTGAAAACTTACACAAAACAGCCCACAAAACCCAAGTATATAGGCCATAAAAGAAACTAGCCGTTGAGCTGACTAGAACCAGATTGGCCTTCCGGTCGACCGGCCGGTCGACCAGCCAACTGTCAAAAAAGTGACCGTTGAGACTTCCGGTCGACCGCCCGGTCGTCCGGGCCCTGAACCAGAGAGCAACGGCTCTCTGGCCGGTCGACCGCCCGGTCGACCGGGGTAACCCGAGAGTGGGTTGCCTTCAGTCGGTCGACCGGCCCAAGTGGCTGGCTGCGTGCACATTTATGTGCACGTCCGGTCAACCGATCCGGTCGACCGGCTCCTGGTCCGCGATCGGTCGGTCGACCTCCAGAGCCGGGCAGACAGATTTAGGGGCTTGAAAAACTTGGTTTTTAATCATCAAATAAATCCCATAAATTCTCTAAAAATCCACAAAAATAGTTTCAGTATAATACTTTGAAAAACAAACATATGTGAAAAAAATTCAACACATATTTCAAACAATTTGAACTATTTTGTGACTTAAAAATTTTGCCGAAAACCAAAATCTGTATTTTTCAAAACTTGAATTTTTGAATTGAAAATTCGTTTTGTCCAAAACTCATCCAAATACAAAAATATGATATGAAACAACATTTAGGCATGTAGTATATGGATATAATCCAATATACATATAAAGATATATATCAATGTTTTTGACACATAAATTCAAAAATATGTTTTGTTAAAATACCAAAACACCAAACTCATGAAATTGATTATCAAACTAAGTTTGTTTAAATAGTTGAAGCATGCATGTATATAGAACAAATCTAATATACATTAAACCATGTAAACTTGTTGATTCTATCTATTCAGGAAAACCAAAATCGGTTAAACTAAAAACTAAAAACCAAAACATAAAACTTAAACAAGTGTGTGTGTTGTAAACTTGAGCATATCACACTATCTAATCTTTAACAAATGGATCTAAAACAAAAACTAAACTATGTACCGAGCTCTTCTTGTAGAGCGCCGTCTCCAAGTCGACTCGATCTAAACGTGACCCACCGAGCTTGACTCCAATGAGTGCTAGATATGAACATTAACGCTCAGGCTCTGAATCACCTACTAAAATCTTGGTTAAGTATCTGAAACTAAACATCACAAGAATATTAGTAAATATAACTACATGAGTTAATCATCATCAAAACTAGAGTGGAGGCCTCGAGGCCAACAATCTCCCCCTTTTTGATGATGACAAAACTCATGGAGTTATATATGCATGGATTAAAGTTAAGCTTCAAAGAAGCTCCCCCTTAACTCATGCATAGCAATAAACAATAAATATATGCAATGAATACTAAACATGGATATGCATCAACATGCATAAAAAAATGAAACGAACATGCTCTTGATACCAAACATGAAATAAACATGCTCTTGATACCAAACTTTTAAAATAAACTCCTTTTCCTTTTTAAAATAAACATGTTCTTAAATAATTGCATTTGATATCAATAAAAATTTCAATGAAAAAACTTAAGCTCTTGATACCAATTAATAAAACAAAATTCTTGATGCCATTTGGAAAGATAATCACTAAAAACTTTTGATACCAACAATAAAAATATCAATATGAAAACCTTACAAATAAATATGAAACAACCTTACAAATAAACAAATAAACAATAAACATGCATATTAAACAATAAAAATGCATATAAACTCAAATACTTCTCCTCCTTTTTGTCAATCATCAACAAAGGGGTGAAAGAAAATAATATTCTCCCCCTTTTGTCTTAGACAAAAAAATCAATGAGGGGTGAAATCTAATCAAAACATTATGATACCAATTTGAAGAAAAAATATATCAATTTAGTGCATCATGATATCAATAAAATATACTAATTGAAAGTACATAATGTAGTACATAAAACAAAGTGCTTTAATATAAATTTAAATACCAATTGTAAGTAAATACCAATTAAATACCAATTGTAAGTAAATAAATCATTTTGCGCAATTCAACCAAAAATTTTGATATCAATAAAACATACCAATTGTTAACATTATTTTATTGTTTTCTTTATTGTAAGTAAACTTATAGGTAATCTTGATACCAATTTGTAAAGATTAGTACCAATAGAAAGTAATTTTTTCATTAAAAGCATATGATACTAAAAATAATCAATATTCTTTTTTTAATCCTATTTCAACATAAAATGTGGGAGTAAAATATCAATTAAAAGATGAAGTATAAATTTTCTCCCCCTTTATGAAATACCAAATAAAATGATGCATAAACTTGTATAAGATACCAATTGAAACATAATCAATTGAAATATAATAGTCATTTGAAATCAAGCTTAGCATAACCAAAATTTGTGCTCAAGGATATAGAGATATAGTAAGCACAAATAAATCATATATATATGCATGAAAAATTGAATACCAATCGAAATTGATACTATTTGAAGTGTAATCATACATATATAGAAACATATATGAGTATACAAAAAGAATGTCAATAGTGATACCAATTGAAAAGATCCAATGATACCAATTGAAACACAATAAGATCAAGTGTATAACTCATATTACCTACCACCCATTTCATGCACATGTTTAAAAGGATTTTCAATAAGAAGCATACAAGGCATGGTCGCCCAACCAACTGCCCTTAAATGGGTAGGGTTTTCAAAAATAGGTTTGAAAATATAGTATGTTTGAAAAGTTCTACCATAATGAAGAATAAGAACTAGTTTTAAGAAAAATTTGAAAACTAGTACGAAATCCTTCAAGTAAGGAATAAAACAAAATTATATTCCATAAAACATGAAAATCACTAAACCAATATCACTCAAAATCTATATAGCACATATAATACACATGAAAATAAAATCATGAGAAAACATCAAGAATATCAGTGTACAAGTTTTGTGAAAGACAAGTCATGGAAATAGGCAATCAAATTCAAATACAAAATTCCTTAAAAACATCAAAATTAGAATTCCTTCAAGGTATATGTATGTCATGTACAAACTACCGTATACATATATATCCAAATATAAACGAGTCCATAAAAGTATATGTATGAAGGCAAGTGGCTCAAGGATGTATATGTATAGCTATTAATTTGGATAAAATAGACATATACATGAAGATAAACATATAAACATGAAAACATGTAGAAAATGAGAATATAAGTCAAATGCATGAATCATCAAAACTAGGCTATACTAGTACATCTAAAGAGTACAAATGAGCTTTCAAGCACAAACATATAATGATCTATTTGTGGCTCATTAGTTGTACAAGTATATACCTAAGTTTTAATGAAAACTAATATCTAAACATGTAATCAAATTATAAAGCATAGAATCAAAACAAAAACTCATATGATCATTATGACAAATGCATATGCATTAGATCTATGATCTACACGATAGCTAAAACATAGAGAGAACACAAAATATGGCTCCATATTAAACATGGGTGTCTCAAATATTAATCATGTATATCAATAATCTAATAAACATGGCATATGGCATAATGAATATTAAAACAATACATGCTATAAATGAATGATCTAAAAGCATGCAAACATAATGAGGAGTAAGAGATAGTTACCAAAACCATGAGGGTAACTCTCCATATCTCCAAAACAAGGTGGTCCTTCCACCAAACTCCCTTTGAAAGTGATGCATCCAAATTGTCCTTTTTAAGCTCGGAATGCATCCACCTCAAGTCACCATCACTCTCACGTCATGTGAGAGCCCACACCTACATCAAATATAATAGGGGTGGTCTTTGGTACCCATACTCTTTTGGGTCCATGGGGGTTAGTTCCTTTCCTAACCCAAACAAATTTAGTTGCTAAATTTGAATCATGTATAAGATCATAGCAAAACTTAGCAAGGTGGCTCTTACGTCCACAATATGTACAAGTGTACACATGAGCATACATAGTATTGTATACATGAACGTGCGAAGCATGTGTATGCCGTAGATGGTGTGCATGTAAAGATGGAACTTGTTTCTTTCGAAACATAGATTCCAAACGTGAGTGGTTCATGGCACAATGGCTCAAAGTGGAGCCCAAACAATCAACACTCTTCTTAAGTATTGATATGTCATTTTCAATTATAGAAGAGGTGCATGCAATAGGCAAGGTAGGATGTGAAGCTACACTAGCATGGCAAACATGAAAATCTAAATCATTTTTCAAAGAAGCGTTTTTTTTAAAAACAATCTTTCAATTCTTGTGAAATCAAATTTATTTTATTTTTCAAAGAATTATTCTCTTTTAATACAAAATTAAATTTTGAAGTTAAATCCTCATTTTTCTTCAAAACATATTCACAATCATTTTTACTTTTCAAAATTTTGTTTTCATTAAGTGCAAGATCAAGTTGGGATTTAAGCGAGTCACTTTCACTTGAAATCTCATCCCTTTCTTGTAAAACAGTCTCAAGTCTAGAAGATAAATTTTTATTTTCTTCCTTTAAATCAAGACTTTCCTTTTTCAAAAGTTTGTATTTTGAAATCAAATTTTCACAATTTTTAGCAAGTTCATCATTCATGGCTTGTGCCTCTGAACACCCATTGCAATAGGAACTTGTGCTAGCTTCTAGTTGAGTTTCCGATTGTACCTCAAGGGAGTCATTCCCTTGGACCATGAGGCAACGTTCGTCGGACTTGTCTCTCCTAGATCTCCTCTTCTTATCGATGAGCGTTGGTAGCTCAGGAGATGTCAAAATGCTCCATACTGCAAAAGCGGACTCATAGTGAGAAAACACATGTAAATATTCTTTATAAAGAGATGATCTAAGTGCCTTTAGGGCTAGTGCATTGGCCTCTATATGCCTGCTATCACTAAGGTAGGATCCTTGGTAATGGCAAGGTAAACTCTATAACCTAGGGTTTTTAAATGACAACTCATCAGAACCTTCCATATATCAAGTCTAGAGATATCAAACATGGGAGGGACATCCATGAGTACAAACAATATGTGTGCAAATGCAAATGTAGATTAGCAAAACCAAGATCACACTCCTAGGTGGTTAAACCAAATATCAGGAGCGTAGGCTCTGATACCAATTAAAAGTACACCTAGAGGGGGGTGAATAGGTGTCGGCTAATCTAATGAACAAAATGCCGAAATTAAAAACTTAATTGTAACAACACTTAATGCAACCAACGAGTGTAGCCGAATTCCCGGTGAAGTGCTCTGGACTAACTCCTTTTGATTCCTCTGAATAAGAGTTGAGGCGCTATATGAAGCTCTCGTGGTTAAGCACAAGTGAGGCACACACAAACAAGCCAAGCATATAATGAATGAGCAATATGAAATGATGCAAGGCACATAGTAATAGAGAGAGTTAGAGAAAGTGGATCAAATACAAACACTGAGATATGTTTTGAGGTTCGAGCACAGAGCTCTACGTCCCCGCCTTTACACAGAAGGATTTCAATCCACTAACTTGTCCACACAGGACTCCCACACAGGGAATCTCCACTGAGGATTTGGGGTAATATAATAACCGGGAGTACACAGCTCCTCTCTTTACAAACACAACCTCTACACTTAGACGTTAGGCACAAAGCCACCACAAAACTCAATGAACCTCACAAATGAGGGATGGGCACAAAGCCAACAACCAATCAACCTCTCACTAGAGGGATAGGGCACAAAGTCACCACTCCAAAATCAACCTCTACACAAGAGGAATAACACAAAGTAGGAGGGTTTATAACTTCGTGATCAAAAGAGCACAAACCAATTCTTTCTCACTTACACAAAGATCCTAATAGATAGGTAGATATGATAAGCTCAAGTGTGAGAAAACAAAGTGTTTTGAACAAAGAAAATCACTTGAGAAATCTCCAAATAGATATAGAATTTTTGACCAAAAATAAATTCCCAAAAGACTATTTTCTTTGAAATAAAAAACACTTTAAAAACAATTGAAGATCAAATCTTTGAAGCTCTAAAACTCTTTTTAAAACTTATAAAAACACTAGAGACGCTCTGAAATTTTGGCTCCTGAAAACTTACACAAAATGGCCCACAAAACCCAAATATATAGGCTAGAAAAGAAACTAGCCGTTGGGAGCTGACCAGGCCCAGATTGGCCTTCTGGTCGACAGGCCAACGGTCAAAAAAGTGACCGTTGAGCCTTCCGGTCGACCGCCTGGTCGACCGGGCCCTGAGAACCAGAGAGCAACGGCTCTCTGGCTGGTTGACCGCCTGGTCGACCGGGGCAACCCGAGAGTGGGTTGCCTTCCGTCGGTCGATCGCTCGGTCGACCGGCCCAAGTGGCTGGCTGCGTGCACATTTGTGTGCACGTCCGGTCGACCGACTCCTCGTCCGGTCGACCGGTCGGTCGACCGCCAGAGCCTGGCAGACAGATTTAGGGACTTGAAAAACTTGATTTTTAATCATCAAATAAATCCCATAAATTCTCTAAAAAACCACAAAAATAGTTTCAGTATAATACTTTGCTAAACATGTGTGAAAAAAATACAACACATATTTCAAACAATTTGAACCATTTTTGTAACTTAGAAATTTTGTCGAAAACCAAAATCTGTATTTTTCAAAACTTGGATTTTTGAATTGAAAATTCGTTTTGTCCAAAACTCATCCAAATACAAAAACATGATATGAAACAACATTTAGGCATGTAGTATATGGATATAATCCAATATACATACAAAGATATATATCAATATTTTTGACACATAAATCCAAAAATACGTTTTGTTAAAATACCAAAACACCAAACTCATGAAATAGATAATCAAAATAAGTTTGTTTAAATAGTTGAAGCATGCATGTATATAGAACAAATCTAATACACATTAAACCATGTAAACTTGTTGATTCTATTTATTCATGAAAACCAAGATCGGTTAACAAAAAATCAAAAACCAAAACATAAAACTTAAACAAGTGCGTGTGTTGTGAACTTAAGCATATCACACTATCTAATTTTTAACAAATGGATCTAAAATAAAAACTAAACTATGTACCGAGGTCTTCTTGTAGAGCGCCGTCTCCAAGTCGACTCGATCCAAACGTAATCCACCAAGCTTGACTCCAATGAGTGCTAGATATGAACATTGACGCTCGGACTCTAAATCACCTACTAATATCTTGGTTAAGTATCTGAAACTAAACATCACAAGAATATTAGTAAACATAACTACATGAGTTAATCATCATCAAAACTAGAGTGGAAGGCCTCTGGGCCAACATTCTTTTCTTTTCTATTCTTGTTTTTGTTTGCTTCTCTCTTTTGTGTTTGTGAATCCAAATGACTCCGATAGCCTCGAAGTTGCCTTGCTCTTTCAAGTGCCATTGATGGCTTATGGTGATGGATTCCATTTGTATGATAGTGTAGCTTGCCCCTTTATTTCATAGTGTAAATCGAGAATGGGGAAGATCCTATTTGTCATACTTCTCTTACCTTCAAACAAAGGTACATCGTCGACACGGGTCAAAGGTAGAGGTAAGTAAGTTTTTTAGGTTCTAACTTTCTTTTCTTTTAATTTTAGTTTAGATCACCAACACCACAATCTCCCTATTCTTTTATCACTCTTTTCAATTTCTTTGTATATATATCCATTTTCTTTTTTCTCCACCTTCTCAATCTACTACTTTCTTCCTAACTTAACTTTAACTTATTTTCTTTTTTCTTTTCAAGAACTAAGAGAAGATATTTAACCATTTCAAGTAAATTAAAGAGATCTTACTAAAAAGCTTCCATCGTTATCTCAAGTCATTTGCAAAACCTAAACTTCTCTCGCTTTTTCACCACACTCTCTTTGTCTCTTCCAAACTTAGCAATATTCTGAAGTGCTGGATGAGGGAAAGAAGATTCAGACTAAAAGAAAGCATTCCAGGTAAGTTATTTTGCCTTTTTGTAGGTTTTAGTTCTTTGAGGCATTTCATCGAACACGTACTATACACTGGTTAACACTACTAATTTCACCTTGTAATACATATGATAAAATCCCAATAGAATTATATTGAACACCTAAGATATGTCTTTTAATTATCATAATTTTTAATTAATTTTTAGAAATTTATTTTCAATCAAAAAAAAAGGAAATTATGTTGAGCACTGTGCTGCTGTGCACAGTGCGGATCCTGAGCCAGGCCCGACCTGGGCCTGGTAGAGCCAGTTGTAGTTACGGGAAAAATTATATGCTCATTCAACTTATTACTAAATAAGAACATGTCAAGTCTCTAATTAATTCACATAATATTTAGGCTGCGAATTTTACCTAGAGTCGGTTGCAGTTACGGGAATCAGATTTCAACGATATCAGGCAAGTACACCTACTCTCTCTCCTCTGTGTTCTTTGTTAGTATATAAATTCCTTTCTGATCTCGATTCCCATATCCTTCCCTGATCATGTGTACTATAAGACATGCATGCATAGGATGTTTGTTATGTAAATGATCATTCAAGTATAACTATAAATTAGTAAATATTGTACAAATTAAGTCGACGTCACCCTATCTCATGATTATTGTTTTGTAATTATGTTTACATCCTAATATACTGGCATCACTTATACTATTATGCATTTGTAACTCGATGTTGTCACCATTTTCTATTTTCTGAAAATTTTGGTATGTATTGTAATCACTATTTGACACTGATATTCTTGATACTGATTCCTAATCCTGTCACGCTAAGTCATACATTATCTTGCATTTATATTGATTAATAAATTAACCAAGCTGGGGTTACTGAGGGAGACTGTAGCAGAAAAAATCCAGGGAGATGTGCTTGGAAAGGCGACCCCTTGTGGGTTCGGATGACACATGTGATCTTATTATTTATACGCGCTCCTATTATTACATGTTACATGATACCTGAGTATAGTGAACTGATCTCCCTACTATCAGGATCCACTAACGCATCACTTGTTTGATATATAGTTGGCCTATGGGATGGGGCACAGGATGGATGCATTAGTTAGCGTAATAAAATATGCTAGACTTAGAATTATCATTTTGACATGGATAATCTTGACTACATGATATTCCTGGACTTGTCATATCGTTCTTAACTTGTGATCTTGTGATCTTGTGACCTGATGATTATGACATATGACATTACTCATCCAGGGTGCTTCATGCTCATTATATACATGTCATAATAAACATACATGACCTTATCTAGTGTTCTGTTACTCTCGCTGGTATCTTACCTGTCAGTTTATATTACAGTCAGATTTATAATTCATTGATTCCAGTGCTCTACTTATATTGCCCTTTACTTTCACATTTCGATATTATTGTTTCCACTTCTCGTGTATGCACTTTCTAGTCCGTTTCTGACGGACCTTGATTTTTCAGCATCAGAGCTTGAGGAGACTGACGAGCCACTGTTCGAAGAAACTCAAAAAGACTACCAAGCATGAGTCCAACGTTTCTTATCTTATGTATTTTGGCATTTTGTCTTGTTTTGATGTCTCGATACAAAAATTGTATCTTCTTTTATTTCTGCTTTATTATGTTTCAAATTTTATATCCAGACAAAGACTATTGTAGATGTATGTCTTTTATGTGAAAATAAAATTTTTGGTTGCCTTTTACATATGAGTGCGTGAATTTGGCTCATTTACTACGACATAAGGTATTCACGAAAGAGATTTTCTTCTTCGTGAGTATCCGCTGGCCATCGTCACGTACCCGTACTCCGTATTTTAGGAAGCGGGACGTGACATGGTTTTGTTGGTATCAAAGCCAGGTTTATTTTTATTCCACACCATATAAAGACAATCAGGTTCACATATAAGAAAAAGCATTGATAATTGTCTGGATACACATCGTTAGCCTAAATTCGTGCCTTACATTCTTTTCTAAACTATTTCCTATCTGTTCCAGACACTCATGGCTTGGAACAGAATTGTTTCCTCTTCCTCCCAAGTCGACCCTGTCCCCTATAGTGATCTATGGTCAGAAGTTTCTAGCCGACCTGATAGTCATAAAGGACTCTGGGTTTGACGTTATCTTGGGCATGGACTAGTTGGACACTTCTTACAGTCAATGAGAGCATAGGAAGATCAAGGAAGAAGAGTCATTGACTGTAAGAAGAAGAAAGTTACTTTTCGGGTCCCTAGTCATCCAGAGTTTGAATTCCATGCTGGGGATGTAACTCTGAAGCAAGCCTAATTCAAGAAAAGGCAATTGAAGAGGGTGCTTGAGTCATTGAATTCTAAGGAGCAGGTTAATATGCCTGAGGTGGTATGTGAATTTCTTGACATCTTTCTTGAGGATCTCCCTGGACTACCCCTTATTCGAGAGATTGAATTTAGTATCAAAGTCTTACCTGGAACAGCCTTTATTTTCAAGGCACCATACTGCATGGATTCGGTAGAACTAACGAAACTGAAGAAGCAAATTCAAGAGTTGCTTAATAAAGGTTTAACTCGACCAAGTGTTTTGCCTTGAGGTGCTCTGATCCTTTTAGTCAAGAAGAAGAATGGTAACTTGCGACTATTCATCGAGAGTTAACCACGTCACAGTAAAGAATAAGTATCCCTTACCCCGAATTGATGATCTCTTCAATCAACAAAGGGGAGCCACAATATTCTCTAAGTTAGATCTCCATTCTAGTTATCACCAAGTGCGGGTGAAAGCTGAGGATGTGTCTAAACTGCTTTTCGGCTGCGATATGGATATTTCGAGTTTCTTGTTATACCATTCGGAGTCTTGCGGTGTTCATGGACTTGATGAATCGCGTCTTTGCTCTATACTTAAATCAATTTGTTGTGATTTTCATTGATGATATCCTGATTTATTCCATGACCAAAGACGAGCAAAATGAGTACTTGATGATTGTCCTGCAAACTCTAAGACAAGAGAAGTTATATTCAAAGCTTAGTAAATGTTCTTTTTGGCTAGACCATGTCTCATTTCTCGGGCACATTATATCTGGGGATGGTATCTCGGTGGATCCAACCAAAGTAAAGCTGTCAGAGATTGGCCAATCCCTAAGTCTCTCACAGAGGTGAAAATTTTTCTTGGACTGGCTGGCTATTATCGTCAGTTTGTCCAAAATTTCTCCAGGAGAAAGGAAGTGAAGTATCGATGGACTGAGGAATGCCAGTTAGCATTCAAGGAATTGAAAGATCAATTGACAACAACACCAGTTCTAGCAATTCTAGATGGATCTGAGGGGATGGTGATACATAGTGATGCTTCTAGGCGCGGCCTGGGCTGTGTGTTGATGCAACGAGGCAGAGTGATATCATTCGCCTCAAGACAACTGAAGCCCCATGAGAGGAATTACCCAACCCATAATTTGGAACTGGCAGCGGTCATCTTCGCCCTTAAGGTGTGAAGACACTATCTTCTCGGGGAGCATATAGAGATATTCACAGATCATAAGAGTCTCAAGTACATTTTTACCCAGAAGGAGATCAACATACGCCAGAGGAGATGGCTAGAACTCAAGACAGACTATGATCCAGATCTACAATACCACCCCAGAAAGGTAAATGTAGTTCTTGATGCTCTCAGTAGGAAGCCCTCTTTTATGATATGACTCAACAGAAGGAGATGCAGGGAGAGATTATTATGCTAGACTTGGAGATCATTCTACCAGGAGATATTGGAAGACTCATGACTTAGGTGACTCAACCATCTCTGATTGAGAAGATCAAGAAGGTTCAGAAGGAAGACCCTAAGTTGCAGAAGATCAGAGAAGAAGTGGAAGCCAGACTAAGGCAGGATATAGTCATCCATGCAGATGGTTCGCTTCGGTTCGAAAGCAGACTCTGTGTACCATCTAGGAAAGTTCGAAGGGAGTTGCTCTCTGAAGCTCACAGTTTCCCTTATTCGGTACACCCCGGGGGTATTAAAATATACAGAAACCTCCAGCAACACTTTTGGTGGCATGGGATGAAGAGAGATATATTTCGATTCATAGTCCATTGCATTATATGCCAACAAGTCAAGGCGGAACACTAAAGGATGGTCGGGCTGCTACAACCACTCCTTATTCCCAAATGGAAGTGGGAGAATATCACCATGGACTTTGTTGTAGGCTTGCCTAGGAGTCTAAGAGGGAACAATGCTATATGGGTGATCGTGGCTAACTCATTAAGAGTGCTCACTTTATACCTTTCAGAGTCGGACAATCCACAAAAGTACTGGCAGAGAAGTACATGCAGGAAGTAGTCAGACTGCATGGAGTCCCTGTTAGTATTATTTCAGATAGAGACAGTAGATTTGTGTTGCATTTTGGGGTAGTCTTTAGAGGAGCTTAGGCAGCAAGTTAAAGTTCAGCATGACATTCCATCCTCAGACTGATGGTCAATCAGAAAGAACTATCCGAATTCTAGAGGATATGCTTAGAGCCTGTATACTGAACTTCAAGGGATCATGGGATGACCATCTGCATTTAGTGGAGTTCTCCTATAATATCAGCTATCAAGCTAGTATCCAGATGGCTCCATATGAGGCACTCTATGGGAGAAAGTGTAGATCTCCTGTGTGCTGGGATGACATTGGAGAAAGGAAGATGCTCGGTCCAAATCTGATTTTGCAAATAGTAGAGAGGGTGGCCAAGTTCATAAAACATATGAAAGCCGCTCAAGATCGTCAGAAGAAGTGGGTCGATGCCAAGAGAAGACCCTTAGAGTTTGCAGTAGGTGACCATGATTTCCTAAGATCTCACCAACTCGAGGGGTCATTAGGTTCGCTGCAGTAGGAAGCTGAGTCTCAGATACATTGGACCTTTTGACATCATAGAGCGAGTTAGAGAAGTAGCGTATCGAGTAGCCTCACCTCCAGCACTAGATGGTGTTCCTGACGTATTCCACATCTCTCAATTGAGGAAGTATGTCAGAGACAGCCAATATATTCTGGACTATTCAGATCTGAGACTTAACCGCGATCTATCCTATAAGGCTTAGCCAATCCGCATCATCGACAAGAAGGAGAAGGTTCTGAAGAACAAAACCATTCTCCTGGTACAGGTCTCTTGGGATCCAAACTCTCCTAGGGTTCCACCTGGGAACGGGAAGATGAAATCAGGGCTAAATATCCTTATCTCTTCTCAGGTAACTTGTCTCACTTCTAATTATCTATTCATCATCTTATAGCCTAGAATACTCTTCTCCTTATTTACCTTTGAATTTTGATGACGAAATTCTTTTTATTAGGTGGGTTGGATTGTAACCCTCGGTTTCGGTCACCGGTATTTTCTACTGGTGGTCGGTATGGTATAAATATATGTTCTGGTAGTCTAAAATAAGTTTACTTTAACTCTAATAAAATTTCCTAATATTTTAGTTTTTTCTTGATTATTTAAATTTTTTCAAAATTAAATGAAAATTCTCGAAATTCATGACCCATCTATGTTGCTATATGATTGAGGTTTCACCTACACACAAGAATATAGATTTTAAGAACTTAAAAATAAGGAGTGTAAGTTCTCAATACTACCGCTATAGCAAGTGGCTATGTGGGTCGTGATCCAAGAGGAGTAACTAGCGTTGGATGCTTTTTTTTAATAAGTTCTCTTTTAGGTTACAAAGAATGGTTAAAGTTCTTCTTTTAGTTCTTTAAAAGAAATGAAAAAGAGTTAAAGTTAAGTTAGGAAGAAAGTGATAGATAGAGAAGATGGAGAAAATAAAAAATGAATATTTACAAAGAAATTGAAAAGAATGATAAAAGAGTTGGGTGTTGATAGTGTTGGTGTTCTAAACTAAAGAATTAAAAGAAAAAAACTAAAACCTAAAAAACTTACTTACCTCTTCAGCGCCTGCTTACTTTTGACCCATATCGATGATGTACCTTTATTTGAAGACTAGCGAAGTATGACAAATAGGATCTTCTCTATTCCTGATTTACACTATGAAATGAAGGGGCGATCTATACTACCATAGAAATGGATATCCATCACCATAAGCCATCAACGACACTTGAAAGGGCAAGGCAACTTCGAGGCTATCGGTTTCATTTGGATCCATAAACATAGAATAGGAAAGCAAACAAAAACAAGAATAGCAAAGAAAAGAAAACTTTGATTCAATTCAAATAACAATGAAAGAAAAGATTACTTACACTGGTGTCACCCTCAGTACAAGCTTGTTCTCATTCCTCCATGAAAGTCTCCTCTCCTCTCAGTTACATAAAGAAAATAAAAATTACATGAAAGAAAATAAAAAACTTAAGTTACAAACTACAAATTAGTCTAAATTCTATTCTCTGCTTGGTCTTTCCCTGTGGTCTCTGAAAAACTCAGTATTTATAGACAAAACCCAACAGAGAAGAGCGTACGAAGATAGGGGAGCAAACGCTCCCCCAATGCCTTTAACAATGTCATGGAAACGCTGCTATAACGCGGCTATGGCCATGTTTTTGCGGCCTGGCTGTGGCCAGGTAGCTACAGCTCCTTGTTTCGCGATATGACTTTATCTGGTTCTGAATTTCCCGTTTCAGCTCTTGCATTTGGCGAAACGGTCTTTGATCTTGGGCTTTAATAATAGATTTGTATAGATTTATTCTAACTAGTTTTCAACCAGTCTGATTTGCCCTGATTTGCCCTGATTTTCTGATTTTGAATTAATTCTAAATTAAATCAGAATTTTGATAGGCTTTTGGGCTCATTTCTTTCCTTTCTTTTAGCAATAGGCCTGCATATAAATTAGAC
Organism: Agave tequilana; assembly: GCA_038442645.1. Lineage (NCBI taxonomy): Eukaryota > Viridiplantae > Streptophyta > Magnoliopsida > Asparagales > Asparagaceae > Agave > Agave tequilana. Next base: position 78,030 of record JAVJIF010013286.1, on the reverse strand, counting down.
AAAAATTAAAATTAAAAGTAGAGTTTATTTTATAATATGTATGAGAATATGATAATAATTATGCAATATCAGTGACCAATCACACCCACATACCATTTTTGCTCTTCCTCGAGCAAAACAACAAAACTAAACCAAAGATTATTAGACCACTTTCGTAGGTCACGCGATTGTACTGAGCTTGTGCAACAAGCCGTTAAACCTCTAGGTTACCCCTAGAGGATGAGTTTTATCTCGTGAGGGTTTTCAGTGGATTGCACCAACAAAATCTATAAAGAAAGAGAATAATGTTAGTATTTTGAAAACACATTTTGAAAGAAAAATATTTGAAATATTATCGTAAGATTTAAGTAATCTATAAGTTATAGGAAAACCGAATTTTTCATTTTTAAACTTAGTCTCTATTCAAAAATTTGTTATCAATCAAAGTAAGGAGTCAAATTGTACTTCTCATCTAGTCTATTATTTTTCCTAAATCATATGCACCTTGTGACCGTGAAGTTTTGACTAAGGGTTCTTTAACTCTAACTCTTATGCCTTATTTATTTATTTATATATATATATTATTTTTGATGGTATTATTTCTCAGTTCTATTAGACTTTCTAATTTACCTATCTGACGAGCCTTTAATCGGTGACTTTCAAACCAAATGGTCTTAGGGTACCGGGTGAACACCCCAAGGATTTAAGGACTCAAGCAAATAAGGCTACAAAACTAAGGATTTTATTATATGAACCACCTTTAGAGGTGAATACTTATGCTTTATGAGGCACAAATACTCAACTTAATCAGAGGATTTTATATATATATTTTTTTCTTTTTTTCTTTTTAAATAAGGCATAAGAATCTTTATTTTTGAACCCTAAGTGTGTAAGTGTATGGTGCATATTTCATCAAGGTAAAAATCAGGACTAAATTACTTTCACAAATTTTCTTTCTGACCTCAGAAATTAAATAAATAATCTTATTTTGACCAAGTATAAGAAATCTTAATTTTGATTTTCCTATTCCTTAAAATTGACTTAGTTTCTTATAAAAAATATGTCAAAATATTATTTCTATTTTCAAAAAGTTTTTAGAAGCAAAGAAAATGTTATTTTTTTCTTTTCTTAATAAAAGGAAAACCTAAGTTATGTTAGAACCCTCCCCTACACCTATCTCATGCATTGTCCTCAATGTATGAATTAATGCATAGATTCATGAAAAATAAGAAAGGGAAGGAAAATATTACCTTAAGGTGGTAGTTCCGATAGTGGTCTGATTTATTCACGAAATGCGGCCCAATCAAATTTGCGTGGAGTTGGGAGGAACCCACTATATACCTCTTGAATATAACCCACTAAAATGATGTATATATGAATGATTTTTATTAAGAATTTTACCCCATCTAATTTTCAAATTTCACAAATAAGTTCGGAGTCAATTTTATCAACACCCTTGTCCTAAAATGGAGTATGAAAAGATGAAATAATTGACTTAAACTTAGGATGTACGGGAACTAATACCGACTCAAGAAAGTGACTTAAGTCAAGTAAAGATTCAGAAGTTAAGATTGGTTCAGGAAGTGAGTCCAAATTAAGAAGTTAAAATTCAAGTCCACATTCATTTCCCAACAATGGAATGTGACTTAACATTGACGATTCAAGTTTAAGAATGACAGGTGTGGGAATCAAAACTGACTCTAAAATATTATTCAAGTTGGGTAACAAAACATGAGTCAATATTGCTTCAGAAATTTGAACTGGATCACAAATTTGAGAATCTAAGTCATATTTCTCATTGAGTTCAATTTTATAAAATGAGAACTTGCCAATTTGTCAATGGGACTTTCAAAAGTATGAAATTGGTCAAGTTCAATATGATGATCATAAAAGATTGGCGATTCAATTTCATAATGAATTGGCACAGGATTCAATATTGACTCAGGAAAAAGATTGAAATCAAGTGAAGACATCGGAGTCATTATTGAATCAGGAAGTAGAACTGAATCACTAAGTTAAGGTTCAGGATTATATTCATTCTCAAGTTCAATTTCAGGAAAGGGATAACTTGTCAATGTGGCTTTCAAAATTTAGAGTTTGAGCAAGTTCAAATGGGTGTGCTAAAATGAAATCTTGTTTTCTAAAAACAACATGATTTTTCGGCTCTAACAGAATGGTTAGCGACATCAGAAATGGTCAAAAGATGAGAGTGAAGAGTTTGGACCATTATATCTATGTTATGATTACGAGCGATTTGAGCCTGAGTCATGGCTTCAAGAAGCTTTTCATAGTCAATTGGTTCATCGTTTTGTTACATTTGGACTTGAAAAGATGTAGTTTTGTTTTGAAATTTGTGGTGAAATCGTGAGTCCGTCATATTTTGTGATTGTTGCTTGGACTCACGCATACTCATTTTCAAGATTGATGGTTTTCTATTTTGAACTGATGGAACTGAGTATGAATCTTAGAAATATTATGGACAAGGTGGATAAGAAGGACAAGTTGGTTAAAAATTAGACTCGGGGGAGGTGAATCCCATTGACTCTGTGAAGAGTTGAAATTATTTTGAAAATTATGGTCATAAATTGGGGGCATGAGTTATATTGTTTCGCATAAGACCAATCCGGCATACTAGGTTGGTTAAAGTTATGATATGTCGGGTTGGTAATATCCGAAAAGAGGTCGGGTGTAAATGAATTACTATTAAAATTGAAAAAAATATTGTTATAAGCCATATCACACAGGAAATATCAAACACACACAAAGAAAAACAAACAAATAAGCAAACTAATAAAAAGAAAAAAATCTAACCTAAGTTAGGGTAAAGCTTAGACCTAGATGACTCCTAACTGGTTAGACTGTTCAAGGGAGTATATTGCTGAATCTGACCACAAGTTAATTGGCTACGTAGGGAAAAGATTGGTGGGAGGTATCTGTGCTTAAAGCAACGGGCCTAATTATGCCAAACCACCAGCCTTCGGGGTTCGCCCCTCAACCCCAACCTCAGTCACTAATTTGGAAAGAGTCAGATTCAAATCAACTTCCCCCTTAGGTCAGTCTCTTATTTGAGTCTGAGATGTCCCTATGACCAACGTCTACTAAGTTTTAATTAGGCTTGGGTTAATGAGTGAGGAGATTGTTTGTGGGCTAAAAGAGGGTAATGAATTCCCCACCTTATCTTGTTTATAGGACAAGCGCTTAAGATTGATTGTGCAGTGTACAAGTATATAGGAAAAAAGTAGCACTCAAGCAATATTTCATATAAGAATAAACCTTATACTAAATGCTATGCACACATACTTTGGCTCCAGCACTCTTCAACTGTGAATAAAATGTAAATGAATTAGACACGTGCCTAGATGGATGTCTAAACCACTTTTAGCATTTAACAAGCATCATTTTACTATTGTTGTTAGAAAGTATATACAATGAAACAAACAAGGAAATAAATAGCCACTGAATTTCATCTTGCAATTCAGCCAACCTACAGAAATACAAGTTAGTAGTTCACTCAGATTGCCACTGGGATGTAACAAATCTAAGGGCTTCTGGGCTCTGTGATTGGTAGTCAAAAGTGCATTTTTATCATCATATTTACCATCACATTTTCATATTTATTCATTTAATTCTGCACAATTATTAATATTTTATTATTTATTGTGTGCAGGCCTCGAATTGTTATGTTAACAATAAATAAAGCCTAAAGAGCCCAAAAGCCCAGATCCAAGCCCATGTTTGAAGCCCAGGTGAAAAAGCGCAAATATCAATTGTCAAAATTGCAAATACACAAGGGCCAAAGTTGCAAATACAAAGAAGAGGGAAGGATAGACTTCTATTCAACCCTAAACACTTGCAGGATAGGATAAAAGCTAAAAGAAGAGAAGGAAAATTCGTGGAAAAGATTTGGGATCTAGGTAACTTGATTCCCAAGTTATATCCAAATTCAAAGATTAAGAGCCAGGATTCAATTTCCAGAAGGAAAATCCCACATGGACGGACCAGGAGGGGCCACGCGCCAAAGCGCGTGGCCAGAAGCCACAAAAGTGCCGCGGAACCGCCGCAAATCCGCGGCACTTTGATAAGATCCTGATCCCAAATTTCGTGGGCAGATTCTTCCGGGACTCTGTAGCCTTCTGCATCTATAAATATCTCCTGCAGTGCAACGTAGAGAGCGTCCAGCGTCTAGCAAAGGGCCAAAAGCTAGGGTTTTTAGGTTTTAGGTTAGATTCCATTGTAAATTTTTATTTTCTTTTTGTGAAAGCTGAGAGGAGATGTTGCATTCATGGAGGAAGGGATCCTCTTGTACCGATGGTGACAGCCGGTGTAAGTTGTAAATTTTCCTCCATTGTTTAAATCAAATCAAAGCTTGTTTTGTTATTTTTATGTTTTATTGTGTCTCTATCTTTGTCTATCATTGTTTTTCTATTTTTGGTTTATGACATTGTTTCTTTCTCTAATGTCTTGCCCACCATGAGATCCAACTGCTTCGAGAATACCTAGCCGAAGAAGGAACCTTGATGGCCTATGGCGATGAACAGGTCTTCATAGTTGCTTTTATTCCCTAGTTGCTTTTTATTCCATAGTTAAGAAGGCGGACGATCCTATATGCCATGCTTGTACGCCTTCTAAGAAAAGGTAAATCATCGCAACGGTTCAAACGGTAAGCAGACTGAAGAGGTAATCTTTCTTTCTTTTCTTCCTTTAGTTTAGATCCACATCTTCCTAAATTCTTCTTTTCCACTTCACTGTAAATACCACCCATTGTAAATACCACCATCATAACTAATAAAAAAGATAAAAACTTTAGAGAAACTTGCTTAACGCTTCCATCGCAGTCCCTCCCTGAGGATCACGACCCGCATAGCCTTGCTACCGCGGATTAGTATTGAGCACCTCGCACATCTTGTTTTAAATCTAATATTTTATTTTTGTGTGCAGGAAATCTCAGTTAACAAATTGGCGCCGTTGCCGGGGAGGGACGGTAAGTTATTCTCTAATAAAAAAAATATTTTTTATTAACTTATTCTTTATTCTTTTCTGTTGCAGGTTACAGGTGAAGAAACAGGATTTTTGCAACTGCAGTAACATATAAGTGGACCTGGGCCTCTGCTCCAGAAAGCAGAGCCCAGGATCCCTCCAAATTGCCGCAGAAACGCGGCTAAAGCCGCGGATCTGCGGCAAGGAGGAGTTCACTCCTGACAATTTTTCTGCAGGGTCTTCAGCTCTGCAAAATACAGCTTCTGCAATACTTATCTTCCTGTATTATTCACCATATACCTGCTAATTTAATCAACAGTAAAAAATTGGTTGTAATTAAAAATTGTTTAGACAATTGCATTCTAGGCACGTGTCTTTCAATTCTTTTACTTTTACTGTTGAAGAGTGCTGGAGGCAAGGTACGTACGCATTGCATGTAGAATAGGATTCATCTCTTGGTTGATTTTCTGCTTTGAGTGATTCTTATCTATTTATCTTGTACACTTGCACTAATTCATCTTAAGGGCATAACCCATTAATAAGATAAGGTGGGGATTTCATCACCCTTCCTTAGCCCAAAAATCATATCCCGAGCACTCACTAACCCAAGCCTAACTTAAAAATTAGTAGACGTTGGCCCTAGGGACATCTCGGACTCAATAGGAGATTATCCTAAGGGGGAACGGTGTTGGAAGTTGACTCCTGCCAAATCAGTGTCTAGGAAGGGGATTGAGGGCCGAAAGCCCGAAGTGTGGTGGTTATTTAATTAAGGAACGTCTTTGACGGAAAACCTCCCACCACTCTTGCCCCGACCTGGCTGATTAACTTGTGGTCAAAGTCTACACCCTACCTCCCGTGGACAGTCTAACCAGTTAGGAGTCGTCTAGGTCATAGGTCTACCCTAACTTAGATTAGAATTTTTCTTTTTGTTTGTTTATTTGTTTTGTTTGTGTTGGTGTGATATGGCATATAATAATAATTCCAATTTTAATCCATATTACACCCCTAACTATTATTCGGATATTACCAACCCGGCATACCCTAACTTTGACCAATCTAGTGTGCCGGAATGGTCTTATCCGAATGAATATAACCCACACACTCCATCTTATGACTATAATCTTCATAATAATTTCAACTCGTCACAGAGTTCATGGGGTTTCGAGTCCCCCGAGTCTAATTCTCAACCTAATTGTCCTTCATATCCATCTAGTCCACATTCTTCCCAAAATTCATACTCAGATCCACCCATTCAGAATAGAAATCCATCTATCTTGGAAATGATGAGTAGGAATGAGTCCAAGCAAAAATCACCATCAATTTTAGACATGATGATACGTGAGTCCACCGACTCACAAATTTATCACGATTACCCGTCCTATTTTCAAGTCCAATCAGAATATGATCCACCTATCGACTATGAAGGGATGCTAGCTGCCATGACTGAGGCTAAATTAGCCCGTGATTATGACATAGATTTGATGGTGGAATGCTTACACCGGCCGGCTGATTCTGATATCGATGACCACTTGATTAGAGCCGACGAACCAAGTTGCTTGGAACAACAAGTTTCTAATTCAGTACCATCATGTGAACTTGCCGAAACTTCAAATTCTGATAATTTGGCAAGTTTTTCCTTTCCCGAATTAGAACTCGAATGTGACCTAGATTCTCAAATCTATGATCAAGTTCAAATTCCTGAATCATTATTGACTCCTGTTTCGTTACCCGACTTAGGTAATATTTTAGAGTCAGTTTTGATTCCCACATCTATCATTCCTGAACTTGAATCACCACCATTGAGTCACATTCCATTGTGGGAAGATAATTGTGGACTTGAGTTTCAATTTTTTGACTTGGACTCACTTCTCGAACTTAGCCCGACTCCTGAGCCCTTACTTGATTTGAGCTTCTTCCCTGGGTCAGTATTCGTTCCCGTACTTCCCATGTCCAAGTCAATCATTCCATCTTTTCATACTCCATTTTGGGACAAGGAGGTTGAGACAATTAACTCTGAAATTTATTATGAAATTTGGAAATTTGATGGGGTGGAAATTCTAAAAAATGATTATACATATATTTTAGTGGGTTATGTAAGGAAAGTTTCTGGTGGGTTCCACCAAATTATCTGTTATCTTGGTTGGGCCGCATTTCGTGGACCAATTAGACCACCTCCGGAACCACCACCCTAAGGTAACTTCCGCCTTCCCTTGTTCTGTTTCATGCATATATGCGTTCATTCATACATTGAGGACAATGCATGAGATAAGTGTGGGGGTGGGCTTTACTAACATACTAACATAGGTAGACACTAACAAAATTTGCTAATAAAAAAAAATTTTTTAAAAAAAAAAAAATGTTATAAAAAGGAAATATTTTGACTTATTTTTGAAAGAAATCTAAGTTAGTTTTAAGGATTAGGAAAATCATGATTAGGATTTCTAAAAACTTGGTCAAAATAAATAAATTGTTTAATTTTTAGGTATAGGAGAGAAATTGAATAAATAATTAGTCTTGATTTTTACCTTAATGAAATGTGCATACCAAATGCATATCTAGGATTCTAAGACAAAGACCTTGTGCCTCATAAAAAAAATAATAATAAAAAAAAAAATAATTCACCAATTAAGCTGATACATGTGCCTCAAGAAGCATAAGTATTCATGCCTAAAGGTGAGTAAATAAAATAAAGTCCTTAGTTTTGTGGCCTAGTTCACTTGAATTTGAGTCCGCGGGGTGTTTTCTCACCTGGTGCCCTAAAACCGACCGGTTTGGGAGTCACCGACTTTAAGTTCGCTACATGGGTGGATTAGAAAGTCCGAGGGAACTAAGGAAAAATTACTTATATGTACTAACACATCTAATAATCAATTAGTTAGGTATTAGGGCCTCAAGAAGCCTTGATACTTATACGAAAGAAAATTAGATGAGTTATACATGCCAAAAAAAAAAAAAAATTATATTAACACATCTAATAGTCAATTAGTTAGGTATGAGGGCCTCAAGAAGCCTTGATACTTACACGAAAGAAAATTAGATGATGTTATAAAAATAATAAAGAGGCATGAGAGTCTAAGTTAAGGAATTGCTAGTAAAAATACATAAGGGTGCATATGATTTTTGGTAACGAAAAAGACTATATTAGAAATTCAATTTTAATCCTTACCTAAAATGAATAACAATTGACTTTATAAAGACCAGGTTTGAAGAATGAATAAAAATGATAATCCTAAAACTTATAGACTACTTAGTCTCTTCAATAATAATTCAAATATTTTCCTTTTTATGGATTTTGTGGGTGCAATCCGCTGAAAACCCTCACGAGACAACACTCGTCCTCTAGGGTAACCTAGAGGTTTAACGGCTTGTTGCACGTGCTAAGTGCAATCGTGATTCCTACGAAAGTGAGTTAGGTTAGATTAACTTTTTCTTTTCTTTGTTTTTACTCGAGGACGAGCAAAAAGATAAGTGTGGGGGTGTGATTGGTAGTCAAAAGTGCATTTTTATCATCATATTTACCCTCACATTTTCATATTTATTCATTTAATTCTGCACAATTATTAATATTTTATTATTTATTGTGTGCAGGCCTCGAATTGTTATGTTAACAATAAATAAAGCCTAAAGAGCCCAAAAGCCCAGATCCAAGCCCATGTTTGAAGCCCAGGTGAAAAAGCGCAAATATCAATTGTCAAAATTGCAAATACACAAGGGCCAAAGTTGCAAATACAAAGAAGAGGGAAGGATAGACTTCTATTCAACCCTAAACACTTGCAGGATAGGATAAAAGCTAAAAGAAGAGAAGGAAAATTCGTGGAAAAGATTTGGGATCTAGGTAACTTGATTCCCAAGTTATATCCAAATTCAAAGATTAAGAGCCAGGATTCAATTTCCAGAAGGAAAATCCCACATGGACGGACCAGGAGGGGCCACGCGCCAAAGCGCGTGGCCAGAAGCCACAAAAGTGCCGCGGAACCGCCGCAAATCCGCGGCACTTTGATAAGATCCTGATCCCAAATTTCGTGGGCAGATTCTTCCGGGACTCTGTAGCCTTCTGCATCTATAAATATCTCCTGCAGTGCAACGTAGAGAGCGTCCAGCGTCTAGCAAAGGGCCAAAAGCTAGGGTTTTTAGGTTTTAGGTTAGATTCCATTGTAAATTTTTATTTTCTTTTTGTGAAAGCTGAGAGGAGATGTTGCATTCATGGAGGAAGGGATCCTCTTGTACCGATGGTGACAGCCGGTGTAAGTTGTAAATTTTCCTCCATTGTTTAAATCAAATCAAAGCTTGTTTTGTTATTTTTATGTTTTATTGTGTCTCTATCTTTGTCTATCATTGTTTTTCTATTTTTGGTTTATGACATTGTTTCTTTCTCTAATGTCTTGCCCACCATGAGATCCAACTGCTTCGAGAATACCTAGCCGAAGAAGGAACCTTGATGGCCTATGGCGATGAACAGGTCTTCATAGTTGCTTTTTATTCCCTAGTTGCTTTTTATTCCATAGTTAAGAAGGCGGACGATCCTATATGCCATGCTTGTACGCCTTCTAAGAAAAGGTAAATCATCGCAACGGTTCAAACGGTAAGCAGACTGAAGAGGTAATCTTTCTTTCTTTTCTTCCTTTAGTTTAGATCCACATCTTCCTAAATTCTTCTTTTCCACTTCACTGTAAATACCACCCATTGTAAATACCACCATCATAACTAATAAAAAAGATAAAAACTTTAGAGAAACTTGCTTAACGCTTCCATCGCAGTCCCTCCCTGAGGATCACGACCCGCATAGCCTTGCTACCGCGGATTAGTATTGAGCACCTCGCACATCTTGTTTTAAATCTAATATTTTATTTTTGTGTGCAGGAAATCTCAGTTAACACTCTGCTTTCTTGAGCAGAGTCCAGGGCCACTTATATGTCCTCTGTAGCAAAAATTCCAGACACCAAGAACAAAGAAGAAAGTTAACCAAAAAATGTAAATCTAAAAAGAGAATAACTTACCGTCCCTCCCAGACAACGATGCCAAATTTTGATTGAGGTTTCACCTGCACACAAGAATACAGATTTCAGAACTTAAGAATAAGGAGTGCAAGTTCTCAATACTACAGGTATAGCAAGTGGCTATGCGGATCGTGATCCACAAGAAGGGACTAGCGATGAAGCTTTTTTAATAAGTTCTCTTTTAGGTTATAAAGAATGGTTAAAATTCTTCTTTTAGCTCTTTAAAAGAAAATAAAAAAGAGTTAAAGTTAAGTTAGGAAGAGAGTGGTAGATAGAGAAGGTGGAGAAAATAGAAAATAGATATTTACAAAGAAATTGAAAATAGTGATAAAAGAGTTGGGTGTTGATGGAATTGGTGATCTAAACTAAAGAATTAAAAGAAAAAAACTAAAACCTAAAAAACTTACTTACCTCTTTGGCACCTGCGTACCTTTGACCCGGATCGACGATGTACCTTTATTTGAAGGCTAACGAAGTATGACAAATAGGATCTTCTCCATTTACGATTTACACTATGAAATGAAGGGGCAATCTACACTACCATAGAAATGGATATCCATCACTATAAGCCATCAACGGCACTTACAAGGGCAAGGCAATTTCGAGGCTATCGGTTTTATTTGGATCCACAAACACAGAAGAGAGAAGCAAACAAAAATAAGAATAGAAAAGAAAAGAAAACTTCAATTTGATTCAAATAACAATGAAAGAAATACTTACACCGGTGTCACTCTCAGTACAAGCTTGTTCTCATTCCTCTATGAAAGTCTCCTCTCTTCTTAGTTACATAAAGAAAATAAAAATTACATAAAGGAAAATAAAATAACCTAAGTTACAAACTATAAATTAGCCTAAATTCTACTCTCTACTTGGTTCTTCCCTGTGGTCTCTGAAAAACCTAGTATTTATAGGCAAAACCTAACAGAGGAGAGCGTACGAAGATAGGGAGAGCAAACGCTCCCCCAACTCCTTTAACAATGTCGCGGAAACACGGCTATGGCCGCGTTTCCAAGGATTGGCTGTGGCCAGGTGGCTACAGCTGAGGGGGTACAACTCCTCGTTTTGTGATATGACTTTATCTGGTTCTGGAATTCATTTCAGCCCCTGAATTTGACGAAATGACATTTGATCTTAGGCTTTAACCAATAGATTTGTAGAGATTTGTTCTAACTGGTTTTCAACCGATCTGATTTGCCCTGATCTGCCCTGATTTTCTGATTTCAAATTAATTCTGAATTAAATCAGAATTTTGATGAGCTTTTGGGCTCGTTTCTCTTTCCTTTTTTTAAACCAATGGGCCTTCATATAAATTAGACAAAAATTAAGATTAAAAGCAGAGTTTATTATATAATATGTATGAGAATATGATAATAATTATACAATATCAGCGACCAATCATTATATGACTTTCAATATATGACTTTCGGATGTTTTATTTGCAATCAGGGATGAATTTCATGAATCTGATTTCTCAGTAATGTTTAAAATAATATTTTCTATTCTTAAAAATTTTTAGGAATTTTTTCGAATTAAATAAGAATTTAATTGAGTTAATAAAAGGCAAAAATAAAAATAAATAAGAAAATAAAAAATAAATAAATATTAGAAAACTAAAACCTGATAATAATTCTTTCAAGTTTCAAACCCCTGACCACCTTATCCAAACCCGCAACTCCCACCACTATGTCACATTGGCGTATGGTCTAAAGGCCCAAGCCCATTTATTTAAGCCTCCCTTTAACTTTCTTCATCCTCTTCAACTTCCCCCACTCTCTCTAACTTCTCTCACACTTTCTCGCCCTCATTCTCACTCGCCCAAACTGAACCCACTACTCTTTTCACGTAGCCTAACTCTCAAGGGTGACTTAGATGTGTGTGTAGTGCCTATAAAAGAGGCGTCTCACCATCTCAAGTCATTTGCAAAACCTAAACTTCTCTCCCTTTTACACTACACTCTCTCTTTCTCTTCTAAATTTAGGAAAATTCTAAAGTGCTGGATGAGGGGAAGAAGATTCAGACTGAAGGGAAGCGTTCCAGGTAAGTTATTTTGCATTTTCGTAGGTTTTAGCTCATTAAGGCATTTCATCGAACGCGTAGTACATACTGATTAACACTACTAATTTCACCATGTAAAACTTATACTAAAATCCCAATAAAATTATGTAGAACACCTAAGATATGCGTCCAAATTATCATTATTTTTAATTGATTTTTTGAAATTTATTTTCAAACGAAAAAAAGAAAATTGTGCACAGTGCACTAGGTGCACTGTGCACAACACAGTGCGGATCTAGGCCCGGTCTGGGCCTGGTCGAGCCAGACCCGGGTACAGACCCGAACCCAGACCCAACTTTAAAAAAAAGAAAAAGGAAAAGGAAAAAAAGAAAGAAAAAGAAAAAGGAAAAGAAAAAGAAAGGAAATAAATAAAATAAAAATATGTAGAAAAATAATTGTTGCATTTTACTGTAATTATTATTTAATGATCATTTCCTATAAATTTCTAAATATCACAAAAACTATAAAAATCATAATTTAGTAAAATATAAATATTATACATCAATTTATTAGTTTATGCATGTATTTTTTCATGAAATTATATTTTTAAATGGTTGCTAAAATTAGAAATTGAATTATTTGGAAATATTAACCAACCAAAATTATAATAAATAGTAAAAATTATATGCTCATTCAACTTAACACTGAATAAGAACATGTTAAGTCTCTAATTAATTCACGTAATATTTAGGCCACGAATTTTACCCAGAGCCGGTTGTAATTATGAAAATTCAGATTCCAATGACATCAGGTAAGTACACATACTCTCTCCTCTATGTTCCTTTATTAGTTTATAAATTTCTTTCCAATCTGAGTTCCCATATTCTTCCCTAATCATGTGTACTGTAAGACATGCATGCATAGGATGTTTGTTACATAAATGATCATTCAAGTATAACTTTAAATTAGTAAATATTATTCAAATTAAGTTGATGTCATCCTATCTCATGATTACCGTTTTGTGATTATTTTTACATCCTAATATACTGGCATCACTTATACTATTATGCATTTGTCACTCGATGTTGTCACCATTATCTATTTTCCCAAAATTTTGGCATGTATTGTATTCACTATTTCACACTGTACTCTTGATACTGATTCCTAATCCTATCATGCTGAGTCACACATTATGCACTTATATTGTTTAATAAAATTAACCAAGTCGGGGTTACTGGGGTAGCCTGTAACAGGAAAAATCTAGGGAGGTGTGCTTGAAAAGGCAACCCCTTGTGCGTTTGGATGCCACACGTGATCTTGTTATTTATTCGTGCTCCTGTTATTACATGTTACATGATACCTTAGTACGGTGAACTGTTTCTCCCTGCTATCAGGATCCACTAACGCATCACTTGTTTGATATATAGTTGTCCTGTGGGATGGGTACAAGATGGCTGCATTAGTTAAGGTAATAAAACATACTACACTTAGATTTATCATTTGTGATGTGGATAGTCTTGACTACATGATGTTTTTAGACTTGTCATATCGTTCTTAACTTGTGATCTTATGACCTGATGATTATGATATATGACATTACTCGTCCAGGGTGCTTCATGCTCATTATATACATGACATAGTATACATACATGACCTTATCTAGTGTTCTGTTACTCTCGCAGGTATCTTACCGGTCAGTTTATATTACCGTCAGATTTATAATCCATTGATTCCAGTGTTCTACTTATATTGCCCTTTACTTTCAAATTTTTATATTATGGCTTTCTCTTTTTGTGTGTGCGCTTGCTGGTCAACTTCTGACAGACCTTGATTTTTCAGCATCAGAGCTTGAGGGGACTGATGAGCCACTATTCAAAGAAACTCAGGAAGACTACTAAGGGTGAGTCTAATGCTTCTTATCTTATGTATTTTGACATTTAATCTTGTTATGATGTCCCGATGCCAAAATTGTATCTTCTTTTATTTCTGCTTTATTATGTTTCAAATCTTGTATCCAGACAAAGACTATTGTAAATGTATGTCTTTTATGTGAAAATGAAACTTCTGATTGTCTTTTGCATATGGGTGCGTGAATTTGGATCATTCACTACAAAGTAAGGTATTCTCGGAAGAGATTTCCCTCTTCGTAAGCATCTGTTGGCCATCGTCACGTACCCGTACTCCGTATTTTGGGAAGCGGGGCGTGATAGGTCTAAATTAAAATCCTCAGACTCCAGATCAAACTCGCTCTTCGTGTCTATCTCCATGCTCTCCTTATGCTTACTCGTCAAATTTTCAATAGAGTTGACCTCAAAAGTCTGATCGTTCATATCCCTGGGTTATTTTCCAAGGTTGAAAATATTAACATCCTTGGTCATGTCTCCAAAGGTCAATCGCATGGACCCGTTCCTACAGGTTATTATGACATTAGCTGTGTAAGGAATGGGCGCCCTAAGATGACTGGAGTCTGAGACCTTGGGTTTGACACAGGTGGGTCTCAAGCACAATGAAATCAACGGGATAGATGAAATCCCTGACCCGAATAAGGACATTTGTGATTTTCCCTTTGAGAACTTTTACAGATCGATCGACTAACTGAATGGTTACTCGAGTTGGATGCAGCTCGCCCAAGCCAAGTTGCTGGTATACTGAAAGGGTAGCAAGTTGATACTTGCCCCAGGTCAAAAAGTGCTCAGGTCGGTTGGTACTTGCTCCCTTGGGTCTTTCACTTAGAGAACTTACTAAGTGACTCATCTGAACTTCCAATCTAGATATAGCCTGTGCATGGTTGTTCAACATTTGTCCTTGATTTTGCATAAAGGCAGTTTGAGTCTTCAGGAATCCCTCCATACTCTCCTCCAGTTTACTGAGTTTCTTCTCCATTGGTGAGTTTTGGACAGAAGAAGAGGACAGTTGATTGGAAAAGTTTGCTTAAGGATTGGGATGGTGAATATTATTGGGGAAATTGGGCCTGGAGAATTTTTCAAACCCCAAGAGAAATTAGGGTGATTTCTTCAACCAGGATTGCAAGTTTATGAGTAGGGATTATTCTGTGGCCTTGAGTAGGCCACATTCATGTGTTCCGGCGGTAATTGATGAGTTTGAAAGACTGGGCATTCTTCGAAAACATGATTTGGTGCCTGACAATATGAACAAGCCGGATTGTGTATATATGGAGGGTTGATTTAGTTGACCTTAGCGGGCTCTTTTGTTTCTAGAGCTTATATTCTTCTCATCGGAGTGGCTATCTTGGCTTCAGCAGCGATAGATGATTCTAAGGATAGGAGCGCTCTTTTTGAAGTTATAAATTTTGAATTCTTTGGCTTCTCAGAGGTTGGCTCCTATTGGAGGATTTTCTCGACTAGATCTTCAAATAAATCCCAACCATGATTTTTATCTTTTTGTAAGAATCCCCCTGACACATGATTTCTAACAAGGATTTTGTTCGATAATTCAAACCATCATAGAAAATTTGGCAATGACGTCATTTCTCTACAGCGTGATGAGAGCACTGAACTAAGAGATCTTTGAATCGTTTAAAGTATCTCTAGAATGGTTCACTCTACTCTTGCCTAAACTGCCTGATGTTCTTTCTGATGAGGGCAGTCTTGTGGATTGGGTAATTTTTTTTCAAGAAAGCCTTGACAAAATCGTCCCACGTTGTGACTGAGTCCAGAGCCAAGCTATACAACCATTTCTTAGGTAGGCCCTTAAGGGAAAAAGGAATGAAATGTAACCTAACGACATCGTCTCCAATCTGTGGAATGCGCATCATGAGGCATACTTCTTCAAATTCCCTAACAAAGAAGTATGTGTCCTCTGATTCTAAACCGTGAAATTTCGGGAGAGTATTGATGAATTGGGGTTTCAACTCAAAATTATTACCATTCACTTCAGAAAGTTTTATGCGAGATAGGAGTGAAGTTCTGATTAGGTAAAACCTATCTTGTAGTGATGTCGTTACTGGTTCTGGATGCAGAGGAAGTAAAGTGTTTTAGGTCACTCTGGAAGTACTAGATCTCTTAATCACTCTTGCATCAGCATACCATAAACACTGTATAATAAACAAAACAGTCGAAAAGAATAAAAATAAACAAAAGAAGGAGAAACAACCACCAAGATTTAGTCTAAGGTAACTGGACCTAGACGACTCCTAACTGGTCGATTCTCTGGGGGAGGTTGTTGCAGGAATTAGACTACAAGCTAATCGGCCAAGAAAAGGTAAAACTCGATAGAAGGTATCCAGGCGTGAGCCTCAGGCCTTAATTACGCCAAACCATAGAGTTTTCAAGGCTTAACCTCTTAATCCTCTTTTCTTAGACACCGATTTTACAGGAGTATAGTTCTTATAATTTTCACCCTCGGTTAATCTCTTAATGAGTCCGAGATGTCCCCTTAGGGTCAACGTCTATCAAATTTTAGTTAAGCTTGGGATTGTGAGTACACTTGGAGATGGTTTTTGGGCTAAGGAAGGGTGATAAAATCCCCACCTTATCTTGTTTATTTGAGTTTTGTCCTTAATGTCAATTGTGCAAGTGTACAATGTATTCACAACAAGATAACACTCATAGCGATAAATCAATCCAAAATATTAGTCCTATTCTATATGAAATGCACACATACCTTTCTCTGGCACTTTTCAATAGAAATTTAAATGAATTGAAATATACACGTGCCATAAATGCAAGAGTCTAATCCAATTTTCAATTTAAGAACCAATGAATTTATGTTAAGTTATTACAAGTGTAAAGGTGAAGCATACAAGTGAACTAAAAATTTTTAGAAAGCAATTTTGCACGATTTTTGGCAGCTTTGCAGAAGAGCTTTTGTTATTATTTCAATTGAAAAAAATTCGCTTTTACACGATTTTTCAAGGGCAAGTGAATTATTCGTGCAATGTCTTTGTCCACCGATCTTGCTTCCCATTATAGTTAGCTCCTTGGCAACTTCTCCTACACACAAAAACAAAGAAGAATTTTTACTGTTTGAACAATAAAGTGGTTCCCTCCCCGATAATGGCGCCAAAATTTGATTAGCAAAAACATGCACAAGAACAAGTAGAAGAGTGATAGTCGATGTTACTGCTTTATCGATTCTATCATAATAGCGAAGTGGCTATACGGGTCGTATCCACAAGGAGGGAGAGCGATGAAAGCTTGAATGCGGCTTCTTTGTTCATGGTAAAGATGTTCCTTGTCTCAAATAAAGAATTGAAAAGAGAACAAGTGTTGTTTCTTAGATTGTTTTGAAGATTGAAAGAGTGATTTTTGGTTTTTGCAAGGGTAAAAATGTATGGCTAACTTTCTACTAATTGCTCCTACTAATTTCTAATTTTTTAAAGATGTAGCCTAACAATGGATCATAGGCAAGCATAACCTTTATGCATAAAAACTATTCACGTTAGAGATCGAATGAAAGTTCTTCCCTTACTTAGCTTTACACAGCAAAACTTGAACATTCCCTTATAAGATCTAATTGAAGGCAAGAATAAGGAAAGAAACAAGTGCACTATTGGTATCGGTAAAGATTAATAGGGATATTTCTAACTTATGAAAACAAGTAATGTTTATAATCTATAAACCATCAAAAATGATTAAGCATGAAATATGAGAGTGGTAATACTTAAAAGTAAATCAGAGTTAGAACCCTCATCTTAAGATATCATAGCTCTTGTTTGCACAAGGCTTGTTTACTCATTTGGGCTATCAATCAAGTTGTTAGAAATTAGTGGGTTAGTAGTTAGTTAGCCATACAATAGAAAAGTTAGCTAGACATGAGTAAGAAAATAAGAGAGAAGAAGTAAAAGGGCAAAGTTCTACACTAGTGCAGGAAAATAAAAACAAATAAGAACACCAAGGAATGAAAAGAAGAAGGAGAAATATTACTTATATAAGATCGTTACCTTCAAATATAACTTATATACACTCTCTCTCTTTCACTCTAATGGCTAAGCTAAGTTAGAAGAAGAAGAAGATAATACAAGAAAACAAAGAAAATACAATAACAAACTAGCCTAAACTCTCTATTTTGCATATATCTCCTTCTCTGTAAATCCCAGGGGGTATTTATAGGTACAGGAGGAAAGGAATAAGGGGGAACAAACCTGGCCCAAAGTACTGGCTCAGAGGAGCTAGTACTGCCACAAAGCCGCGTTTCTGCAGTTTCTCTGGCACTGCCAGGGCGCCGTTGCCTGGCGTGATTTGATGCTTTGCCCCCCTGTCAGTAGCACAGTCTGATTTCTTGATATCTGCATTTGATTTTGGCAGTAGCTCCCCAAGGTCAATATCTATATGTGTAGGCTTTAAATCACCAAATAAATGAGATTTAGGTCTTCTTCTTTATTTCATACCATGAACCTAGAAACATACAAGAGAAGTGTTATTAACAAAAATTAATATTGAATAAATGTGAAGATGTGGTGTGAAATATGCATGTTTAGAGACTAATCAATCTCCCTGAGGCTTCTCATTTTTATAGGACCTCGTTGCCAGTAGGATTCGCTACTACTACCTTTCCCAGAAGATGGAGAACCTCTTGCAAGAGATGATGTAGTTTATTGATGAGATGGTGGTATAGCTGGTGTTGGAACCTCCTGTAGGGGTTCGTAAGGTTCATTCACTACGGGTTGCTCTTTGACAGTCTCTTCATTGCTCCATCTTCATGCCTCAGCTTTATTGAAGACAATGTCTCTACTAACTACTAGTTTCTTAGTTAGTAGATTGTAGAGCTTGTATGCCTTCGACTTCTCGCTATATCTGATGAAAACTTATTTTTCACCATGATTGTCAAGCTTCTTCCTTTTGACTTCAGGTACTTGAGTATATGCAACACACCTAAAAATTCATAGGTGTGCAATATTAGGCGTGTAACTGCTCCATACCTCTTAAGGAGTCTTGCCCTTTACTTGCTTTATCGGGTACTGATTGAGCAAGTAAGTTGAACATGGCATAGCTTCCGCCCAAAACTGCTTCGGCAGCCTCTTTTCTTTGAGTATAGTTCTTGTTATGTCATGAATGGTGCGGTTCTTTTTTTACGATGCCATTTTTTATGGTGTGTAGGCTACTAGTAGTAAACTACCTCTTTATGCCTTGCTTCTTGTAATATCCTTGAAACAGATTTGAGGTGTACTCACCACCTCGATTAGATCGGAAAGTTATTAGCTTGTGGCTACTCTCTGCTTCAACAAGGGCTATAAAATTCTTGAAGGTAGTGAAGGCAGCAGATTTTTCTTTAAGAATGTATACCCACAACGTTTTACTGAAATCATCAATGAAGGTAATAAAATATCTATTACCTTCTAAAGAGACGGGATCTAGTGTTCTGCAGATGTCAGTATGAACAAGTTGCAATGGTGCTTCCGTCTCCACGAATTTCCACTGGGAAAAGGAAGTCATGCTTGCTTGCCAATTATGCAAACTTCACATGTATGACTTGGTGGATCGATTGTTGGTAAACTTCATATCATGCCAACTGTAGATAGTAGCTTCAGGCCACTGAAGTTTAGACGGCCGAAGTGAAGATGCCACCTCCATGACTCATTCTTCACGAGTCCTTGAAAACACTTCTCAATTTCAATGTTTAGATGCAAGAGAAACATGCGGTTCCTTGTCATCTTAACACAAGCTATGAGAACTTTTTGCATTTTCCAACCAAAGACAGTTGTTCTCCATGTATACTTTATATCCTTTTTTGAGTAATTGACTGATGTTGAGAATATTATTATTCATGTTAGGAATATAATAAACATCGAAATACACTCGGGCTTACCATCCTTTTGGTAGATTTTGATCTTCCCTTTGCCTTCAACGGAGAGTTTTGAAGATTCACTCAAGCTCACACATCCATGAACTCCTTTTGCGAGTTCCATGAAAAGTTCATCTTCCCGCGCATGTGGTTGCTAGCACCTGAGTTAAGGTACCAAACATCATTCTGAGCACTTGAATCATCATGAGTAAGAAGAAGAGTAGAGTTATTACCCACATCATTTGTTAGTTCAGCGATATTGGTAAGATCTTCAGTTCTGTGCCAGCAATCTGAGGCATAGTGTCCAAATTTTTGACAATTGTAGTATTGGACATTCTTGTTGTTTTCATGTGCAGTTGTAAATCTTCCCTGATTACTTCATCCTCGACATCTGAAGCTTTGAAACTCCACTTGATTTTAAGTGATTCATTGTTGGGGACCACATCCCCTACCTCTACCTCAACCACAACTTCTACTATGTGAGTCTCGATCATTTAGAATCAACTTTGACTCTAATGCTTGTTCCAAAACTACGGAACCAGTCTTCTTTTACTTGTGTTGCTCATGAACTTGAGAGTTCCCAAAAACTTCTCTATTGAGATCTCCTCCAAATTCTTGGACTCCTCAACTACCGCCACCACGTGCTCGAACTTTGATGTGAGGGATTGGAGCAATTTCTCCATCACTCGGATGTCCTCCATCTTCTCTCCATTTCTTCTCATTTTATTCACAATTAGAAGTAATCATGAATATTTATCAGAGAATTTTTTTCATCTTTCATTTGAGCGGCTTCAAGATCACCCCCTCAAAGTTTGGAGGCGAATTCGCTTGACCCGCTCGACTCCTTTGTAAATGGTAGCAAGAATTTCCCATGTTTTCTTACTCGTCGTTGCTTCGACAACTCTCTCGAAGGTAGACTCGTACAACCCTTGATAAAGTAGAAAACGAGCCCTACTATCCTTTTTTCTTTGCTCTCTAAGAGCCTTCTTCTCTTCGGCGGTATAGGCGGCTTTTACCTCTGGTGTGGGTTCCTTGAACCCATCAAAGATTAGCTCCCACAACTCTTTAGAGCCAAATAGAGATTTCATCTGAATTGACCAACTCTCATAGTTATCTTTCAGTAACTTGGGTATTTGTGGATTGACGAGATTGTTGGTGGAGGCCATGAGGAGAAGAGAAAAAAAAAAAATTGAATTGGCTCTGATATCAATTTTTGTATACTTGTTTGCAGACTAATATACTATAATGTAAAATTTTAAATGGAGAATGGATCTTATTCAACTTTTCTTTCTTACTTGCTTATTTGAAAAAATAAAGAGGTACACTACCCTTTTATAGATTTCAAAGAAAAAACTTATAAGAATACCAACCATCTAGTTTAATGTCATATAGGAATGATAATAATGCATATGTGACTCTTTAACTTCTCCAATTCATGGTGACTTTTCATTTCTTCAAATTGATGATGACTCTTTATTTTTTTTTCTAATTGATGATGATGACTCTTCATTTCTTTCAATTGATGATGATTCTTCATTTCTCCTAATTGATGACGATGACTCTTCGTTTCTTTACCTTATGGTGCCTCTTCTACTTCCAAATTTAATGTCATAAAAAACATTTTTATTTGATATTCTAACAGAAATATATCAGCAAGTCTTGGAAATTACCAAAACTGGAATTGCTGAACTTGGCATTTTACAAACTTACTGGTATCATTCCAAAAGAAGTTCTAACCATATCACAGGACTCTCTAAAGGCCTTTATTTGGCATCTAATGCATTAACTGGAACTATACCAGCTGAGATTGGAAACTTGGAGACACTTGGGAATTATTGATGTCAGCATGAACAAATTGTCTGGAGAAATCCCTAGCACTCTGAGTCAGTGTCAAGTTCTGGAAGAGCTTTATCTTGGTGGGAATTTCCTTCAAGGAAGTATTCCTCCTTCTTTAGGCTCACTTAAAGTATTAGTATGCTCGATGTTTCAAAAAGCAGCTTATAGGGGAAAATTCCTGATTTCTTACAGGACTTTCATGGTTTATCCTATTTGAATTCAATAACTTTAAAGGTGAAGTGCCAGGACATGGAGTCTTTAAAAATGCGAGTGCAGTTTCAGTTATTGGAAGCAATAAACTTTGCGGAGGGAACCTACAGATGCACCTGCCATCTTGCACCTACCAAGCTCCGAACAAGGAACACGACTTTCGTACACTGGTACTGCTCATTGTTATCGCTTCCTCATGTCTATTCTTGATTACGCTTTTTCTTAACTCAGTGCCGTCTGCTGATGCCAAGTTCAAGAAATAAACCTCATGGTTCAACACTGATGGAAGAGCAATATGCAAAAATCTCTTATGTTGATTCCCCACAGAAATACATTTGGGATAGAAAGTTTTGGAAGAAGATAAAGAGAAAGGTTGTTGCTGTGAAGGTACTAAATCTTGAAACGTGAGGAGCATGGAACAGCTTTATAGTAGAATGTGAAGCCTTGAGGAACATCCGACATTGAAATCTCCTCAAGGTTCTTATAACAAGTTCAAGCGTGGATTTCAGAGGTAATGACTTCAAAGCTGTGATTTTTGAGTTCATGGACAGTGGCTGTTTAGATGCTTGGTTGTATCCAAAAGAAAACGACCTAGTCAAGCCAGGAAAATTGAACCTTCGGCAAAGACTGAGTGTAGCCATTGATGTGGCTTCTGCTTTGGATTATCTCCACCATCATTGTGGGACACCTATTATTTACTGTGATTTGAAGCCAAGCAACATTCTTCTCAATGGAAACATGACTGCACATGGGGGTGACTTCTGCAGTCCAGAATTCTTGAAAAAATGGCCAACTGCTCTTCTCAATACTCAACAATCTCAGTTTGTCTTAAAGCAACCATCGGATATATTCCTCCAGGCGAAGACAATTAATTTTTCATATTCTTAGTTATCTTACTCTCCTATGTTGATTGTTGACATGTCTTGAATAAAAGTAAGAACATAGCCCATGTGAAAGTTCAAGCTATTATTTTATAGCTTGTCATTTTTGTCAACGGTAGCTTGTCATTTTTGACTAAACGGTGAAAACATGGTTAATGGCCTACTACTCTACCAAATGGCTTGTCTCCAAGAAAAATGCGTGTAGGGGTGGCCAACGGGACGAATCGGGTTGATTCGTCCGTCTGGCAAACGAATCCATGACGAGACGGGTTGGACCCGTCTCGTCACGGGTTAAACGGGACGGGTTGAAACCCGGGTAACGAATCGGGTCTCTTGACCCGATTCGTTACCGGATTCGGCGAGACGGGTTGGACCCGTCTCGCCTATTTTTATTTTTATTTTTTAATTCGATAATTCATAAATTTTAAAATTTAAAGTTAAAAAGAAAATAGGAAAAAATAGGAAAAAAAGAGGAAAAAATTTTAAAAATTTTCTAAAAAAATATAAAAAAATAGAATTGATTTTCACTAATTACAAGTTTTTTTGTAAGGCAAATTATTTTATTAATATGAAAAAATCATATACATTGCTCATCACATATACAATGTACATAAAACTCATCTCGTATACATAACAAAACTCTGGTGCTCATCTCATACAATGTATATAAAAAACTCTGGTGGTTCTCTATTCGTCATCCTCGTCCTGTTCAAATTCTTCATCCAGAATAGCTTTTCCTTGTGTGCGTCTTTCTGCATCGAACCAGTCCTTTAAGCAAACCGTCATCTCCAAGTGTTTCGGCGTCAGCCTGCTCCTCCAGGGTGTCAAAACTCTACCACCTGCAGAAAACGCGCTCTCGGACGCTACTGTAGAGGCCGGAGGTGTTAGTATATCTCGGGCCATGATAGAAAGAACAGGAAATTATTTTCTCTGTTCTTTCCACCACGACAAAACATCAAATGTTTCCCATGGTTCATCATCATTTTCATTTATTTCAGCAGGCATTGTGTTCAAATATAAATTAAGTTCATCAAATGAACCTGCTCCTGAAGAGTGTTTCTTTCTAGTATTAGAGGAAAATATACTTTTAAAATTAGATAATCTTTTACCTAAACTACTAGAAGAAGTTTGTGATGGTGTAGGTGCCCTAAATTCAGAAGAAGAAGGTGAAAATAACTCATCTCTGTACAATGAGTACATTTCTTCTAAAAGAGATCTAATTTCTAAAAGTAATTTATCTACATCTTGTTCATAATTTAAACATAAAATAAAATTAGATAATAAAAGTTTTAAATTATCTATTTTATTCTAGGATCCATAATTGCAGCTAAGTAAATGAAAACGGCATATTTTCAAAATATTTTCGAAATTTTTCTTCTATATCATGTATAGCCTCTTCAAGACTATCATCATCTCTATATGCAGCAAATACTTGAGCAATTTCATTAAGATTATAAAAAACTAAGTTACATGTGGGATAATACGTACCAGAAAGTGCTTTTGTGGCAGTGTCAAATTTTTCTAGAAAAGTACAAAAATTTTCATATAATTTCCACTCTTCATCACTAATATAAAGAGATGAACATTCATTTATTGTAAAAAATTGAATTGCTTGTTTAAAAGGAATGCAATCTTTAATCATATAGTAGCTTGAATTCCAACGAGTTTTCACATCTGCTTGGAGCAGTTTTTCCTTTAGTCCACATTGTCGGCAATAACCTTTAAAAGATTGTCTCCTAGGTCCACTGTGTTTTATATGTAAAATAATTTCTTTAACTTTATAAATATATTTGTCTAAGAGTTTTAGACCATCTTGTACACATAAATTCAATATATGGCAAACACATCTAACATGAAAAAGTTTACCATTTAAAATTGGATCTAATACCGTTTTCAATTGTCTTATTGAAGCAGTATTTTCACTTGCATTATCAAAAGAAATAGAAAATATTTTATTTTCTATACCATAATTTCTACAAGTAAGAAAAATTGAATTTGCTACATTTGTAGCAGAATGTTTCTCAGAAAATTTAGAAAATGATAAAATACGTTTTTGTAAAATCCAATTATCATCAATAAAGTGAGCAGTAACACATAAATAATGAATAAGATTAAGAGCTTCCCATATATCGGAAGTTAATGAAATTTTCTAGCATCACTAGTAAAAAGAGCCTTCAAAATATTTTTTCTATTTACAAATAAATCTTCAATTTCTCTAGTTATAGTTTGTCTGCTAATTCTCTTATAATCAGGAGCAAAAACAGATTTAAGATAATCAACTAATGCATCTGATTCAGTAAAAGAAAATGGAAGTTCTGCTCGAACAATAAATTCAGCTAATTATGTTTATTTACTTCAGGCTTATATCTCCAAGTGGAGAGTGTGCCTGAATCAGCTAATATTTGTGCTTGTTGTGGTGGTAAACCGTGACTTTTAGCATGCTTTTTTTCATAGTGTTTATTAAGAACACCTGTATCGTATCCTTCTTTATGATCAAATAGTTGATGACAGTACTTACATTCTGCCTTTCTTCTACCTTCAACAATTTTTTCTACAAAATGGTTCCACACTGCAGAAGTTTGGCTCTTGCTTTAGTGATTGTGCTTGTGCTTGTGCTAGTTGGTTCAGGTTGTTGTGTTTCTGGAACTATAATGTCATGCTGTGTTGGTTGTGTATCGTGTTGTTCTTGTGTTTCAGTAAAAAAAGAAGCCAGAGATTGTGCGTGCATTGGTGATGTTTACATTAAAAGTTGAGAATATGAGGCATATTGAGGAGGGAAGGAAATAGAATGCCGACATGTACCACTATCACTGGCATATGCAGCATGTGTATATGGTGCAAAACCACTGTAGTCAAATGCATAGCTTGACGAACTGTGATAGGGAGCAAATGCGGATGTTGGTGGAGCATAGCTGTATGGTGGGTAAGCGGTATATGCTGACGATGAGCTACCGCCAACATCGGTGTAAGGTGCGGCAGCTGACAGATTGTGTGTTGATGAAGAGTTACCACCGGCTTCGGATGAGGAACCGCCAGTACTCCAGTTGGGCTCTATTAGACTAGACTGAAAGTTGGTAGAGATTTGTAATTGTAAGAGAATAAGAGTGAATTAGAAGATGAAAATAGAAGAGAGAGAGTTGAGATGAAGTGAGAATGTGAGATGAAAATGAATGAGGGTAGAGGGTATTTATAGAGGATTAGAGGTTAGGGTAAAATTTTTTTTTTTTTTAATGGGCCAACGGCTCATTTTTGAGCCGTTGGGGTGAAAAAAGAGGGTGCCAAAAAAATTTTTTTTTTTAATGGGCCAATGGCTCATTTTTGAGCCGTTGGGGTGAAAAAAGAGGGTGCCACGTGGCACCCTCTTTTTTCACCCCAACGGCTCATTTTTGAGTCGTTGAGGGTTTAAAACAAAAAATTTTTTAATATAGGGGGCGCAGAATAATTTTCCCCTCAACGTTCTTTTAAAATTATTGGGAAAATTATTGGACTTAAAAAAAAAATTAAGAAGGGGGGGTCGGGGAAATTTTTTCCGACCCGATTCGTCCCGTGACGACGGGACGGGTCAACCCGTTGGACCCGCCCCTAAACGGGGCGGGTACGGGTTGACCCGCGACCCGTACTGTGCGACTCCGACGAGTCGCACAATACGGGGCGGGGCGGGTCGACACGGGTTGATCCGCCCTGGTGGCCACCCCTAAATGAGTGCAAGGATTGGGATGAAGTAGTTCAACACTTCTTTGCCTATAAATAAGCATCACATTGCGTGGGATTTTGAAGTAAGGAAGAGAGAACAAGAGAGTTACAAAATATTGTATTATTCTCTCCTTTCTCTTGTTATTTATCTTCCTTTTTGTTAAGCCCTAGTGAGTGGGGTTTCTTTGGGTTTAGGTTTCAGTGAGATTAGAGTTGTAATCTCTTGTATTCTTCCCTCTTGATTAGTGGATTCTATTGTTGCCTTCTCCCGTGGACGTAGGTCACATGTCCTCTTTGTTCCTATTAGCTTATAGTTGCTATCTGTTTAATCTCTACTTACACTTGCTATCTCTTATATTAGAAGCCCATTGTTTCAACATTAATATTTATATTTAGGTTTCGCCAGAAGATTAGAATTTAGAAGGGGGAAACAAATTCAAAAGTTGATTTCTTATGGCTCGTTGGCTTGCCGTACAGCTTAAGTTCTACTCAATGCATCACTTGACTTGCTTCATACATGCAAACCTGAAATGTGAATCATTGGTGATTTATGATTTGTTTTTTTAGTTAGTAATGGTGGGTCTCCACATCAAGGTGCTATCCTAACCAATGCATCATATCTACATGTTTAGGATTTGCATTTCGGTGTGGATGTTCCTTAAAACTTTTTAGTTTTTATACATTCTCGAACTAAATTTATTTATAGTAATATAGTTATTCTGGCTTTACTTCATGCTGCCCTTGAAAAACAACCCAGACTAATGCATCCAGGCTTGTATCTGCATATGCTCTTCAACTGAAGCAGAGTACGGGATGGGGAACAAAGTTTCAACTATAGGTATGGAATACTTCTACTGGAAATGTTTACTGCGAAGAGACCCACTGATGACACTTTCACAGGTCTCAGTCCGAGTAAGCGCGCATCCTGAACGAATCCACAGATGTCACTGATCCTCATTTGCTCGATATGATGCTCGAAACATGAAGGGTGCAGGTGTCTGTTTGGTTGTCGTAATTGGCCGTAATTCGTAAGTTGTAATTGGTAAAGTCTTTTACATTTGTAAATGAGTTACATGCATGTAACCTTTATGGTGTTTGGTTGGTAATATAAAGTTGCAAGTGAAAAAGTGTATTGTGTTTTACAGTGTTTGGTTGTCGTAATGTGTAAGTCGTAAGTGAAAAAGTTGATCACAAAATTAACTATTTGGTGATTTAAAAAGTTTTAATATTGCAAATAAATATTAAAAATGCTAAATATTAAAAAAAAATTAATATTAACATAAAAAAATAATACAAATTTGCATGACTACAAAATTAACTGTAACTGGACTGTAAGTGAGTAGTAATTGGGTTGCAAGTGTGAGGTAATTGGGTTGTGTAAGTCTTTTACGAATTACGGTCCAAACAAACGCCGTAGTTGTAACTGACATTTACGAATTACGGACTTTTACGCGAAACAAACGGCCCCGAAATGGAGTGCGCAGCTTTGGTGCTTGGAATCGGCGTCTCATGCTCAAGCGAACTACCAGCGGAGCGAATGGAGATGGGGAAGGTCACTAGAGAACTGCACAACGCCAGGGATGTTCTTCTGAGAAATGAAAGTTCAGGAGACAGAAGTTGTACTCAGCGACTGGTGAAGATACATCTACAACTGTTCAGTAACAAGTCAGGTTTGTAAGCAATCAAGCAGGCCAACAGTTACAAGTGTTCTTGTTGCCAACTTTCTAGATGACAATCTTGATCATCTGCAAATCATTTGTCATGTAAAAAAAATAATCATAATGGAATTATTTCTTTTTCTTTTTCTTTTTCTTTTTCTTTTTCTTTTTTACAGTGCATCATCTATTACTGTTTTTATTATCCATGATTTGTTTCCTATTCCTCTGCATGTCCATCAGCGTACGAATGTTGTTCTTGCTGGAGAGAACTTTACCAGAAGAAAAAATTGATGGGAACAAAATGGTTGTTTTTTTGTATTTGATGGATCACCTTTTTATGGGTAAGTTTTTAAAAATCTTTTTTTAAGATTAAATTTTAAGAAAAGACCTCTCTCAAATTTAATTATCAGAATTGATCTTTGACAGCTCACGTCAGCGCTGAGCGCTTTTGTGTCGCTAGCGTGACGTTGGCGGGTCACACGTTAGTTCTTTTTAGGTTCAAGTTTGACGAACTCAGAACCAAAATTTTATACATTTTAGGTTTTTATTTGACGAACTCATATCCAAAAATGTGTGTGTTTTAAGTACGAGTTCACCAAACCTGGATTTAAAAATAGCTAAAATTTCTCTCTTTTAAGTTTGGGTTTGTCAATTCTATCTTTTAACTACTTGAACAGAGCTCGAAGCTAATTTTTTTTATATCTTAAAAATAATGTTAGTCGTGTTAAAAGATGGAGGTTTCCTCAAATGACTCCTATGTAAATTTAATCAACCTTCTCCTCCACACTCCACCTTCTTCTTCAGCCTCTCCTCCTCCTTCCTCTTCCCCATCGCTGCCACAGTATACTAGTTTTTACATGACTGAAACTCAATTTTTCTCCATCTTTCTTTCTTTATTTATTTTTTGCTAATTCTTAAAAAGGCTGCATGATTTAATTGTTAGATATTTGGACAGTTCTCCAAAATCCTAAAAGTTTCTAAAATCACGAGGGCGCGCTTTCCTTTCCTTCACGAGACCAGCAAAGCTAATGAAATTGCCACAAGCGGAGGCCAGCAAACCCCACTTCCACCAAAAGAGAGTAAAAAAAACGGGCAGAAAAAGAAAAAGGAGGAAGAAGAAGATCAAGACACATTCTCAAGTCGCAATATACAGCAACTTGAATCCGTATGATCTGTTTGCACTGCTCAATCTATAAATATTTAGAAATTTCCTATCTTTATGTTATATTTTGTTAGTCTGGAATCTGGATTTATATATTTTTTATCATGGTTAAGGTTATTTGAACTTAGGACATATTATGTGAATTTATCTTTTATGTGATGTCCCGCTCATCATATGTTTGATGTAATGCCCAGCTCATCTATTTTGCTCAGTTTACGGAAAACCTTTTGTCATTCTTCACCTTTATTAATTGTATCCTTAGAGATGACAAGGGAATAGCTGGAGAACCCATGAAACAATCTATGGCAGTGAAAGAGTTTAGGGAATTTTTGATGCCATTCGTTAGTTTTAAAAAAGCCATCATTCTAGAAGATTTCTCATAGTTCATTGAGGCCTATGTGTATGTTTCCAAATATCTCATAGTTCACTCAGATCCCTAAAGGTTAAAGTCTAGTTGGACCTAAAGTCAGTCCCAATTTCCCCTGTTTTCTTTGTTACTTTTAAAGGACATTTTACGTCTCTTTTCAAGCGTGAATGAAATTACATTTGTCCTTAGTAAGATAACTTAGTCATTGCCACTAATTATCACGATGAAGAATTATAATTCTAACACATGCTTCTTTCCTTGACAAAAAGAACACCTCCCCAATCAATGCCGGCAATGCCTCCTCCACCTTCCTCACCCTTTCCCAAGCTTACCCTCACATAACAAAATTACTAAAGAGGAAAAAGAGAGAATAGAGAAGACGAGAAAAGAGGAAGTGAAGAAAGGAGGCTGTCCCACTCCCACCTCCAACAACAAACTTAGATTCTATGAAGAAGTTATGAATCCCGCCGAGTGTTCTGGTTTTTGGTGAGAAAATCATCAGATTGGGATCGAGCCACCAAGATGCTCTATAATGAGGTTGTCCCAGCCTTGACATGGAAAGTGTTGGACCTGGATCCTGCTCATTGTGGCATGATCCAATACTGTCCATACTGGGACAATGCGAGATCAGCATGTAGAGTGTTGTATCTGGCCATCAAGACTCTGAATCCTGATTACTTGGCTGGATCCAACACTCTCCAGCTGAAACAACCCAATTGAAGCCATTGTATCCGGCTACAATGAGAAGGATTTGGAGTCCTGAGCTCGTGATGGTCTAATACAACCATAATGAGGACAATCTAGCATCCGTGGTTTGGGTTCAACATTTAAATAAAGTATATTGGGTGTTCTCTATCTTTTGGATGATTATGTTATGTTTGCGGGATTGGGTCAGACCCAATGATAAGGAGCCTGAGAAGGCTGTATAAGGTTTGAATCCTGTAACTGAAGACCAGTTCCAACCTTGTAGGTCATATCTGTTAGCAAGAAGAGAGGCTACATGATGGATTGCGAATAAGAGAGGGAGTAAAAAGAGATACGAACTTGATTATGAAGCTTCAAATCCTTGCCATTGGTGTTTTATTCGGCTACAATGCAGTTGGAAATCTAGCATCACAGTGGTCATTTTCGACTGTCAATCCATATGTTGTGGTCCTCATGTATAGAGACGGGATCAGATTTGGCTCCAATTTGTGACAGATTTATGCTTATTAGTTATTAGTTTCAGTAGTAGCAAAAAATGACCAGGTTTTCATTTGGGGGGGGCATTTTGGGGGGGGGGGGGGGGGGGGGGGGCGTTAAGAGGGAAGCAGATTGAGAGACAAAGTCTTCTTGAGGGTGTTGTGCGCCGATGACAACAACCAATAGAGAATCACACAGATCTCCAAGCACCAAGAACACCCAACAGAACACAAGAAAAAACACACAAATCGCAAACACACGATCTAAACGAGGTTCGGCCTCAATGCCTACGTCCTCGGGGCAATCCACTGGAGAGATTAATTACTAGGAAGATGTTTACAATAGCTATCAGCCTCTTTGAATGCAAGAGAGCTTTTGCTAATCCCTTTTCGCAGGCACTAAACCCTAGAAATCAACATTAGGCTTAAATACCCAGATTTGCGAAGCAGCAGATTTTCGCCTAAACCCGACTGTCGGTCGACCGACATCCACCACCAGTCGACTGGTCGGTCGCCCGAATTTAACAGAGTTTGACACTTACAGTCAGGGAATTGCGGTCGACCTGCCGGTCGACCGCCTACGAACCCTGTGCATGCTATGCATGTCGGTCGACCGGGCCGGTCGACCGACCTGCCTGTTTTTCTGCTGCTGCTGCTGTTTCCATTTGCCTTTCGTCATCGACTTCCTTGGCGATCTTCGACAACACTTGGCAATCCTGTCAATTCCTTGGTAATATCCTCTCTTTCCAACAATTCTCCACCTCTGTGAAGATTCCCAAATTTGAGCCGAACACCGACTCGATAGCGGCTGCACCAACATGGTTGCCTACGTACCCCTGCCCATGGGATCAAGCCGTCCGTAGTTCACTCAAATGAGCTTCAGCAAGCTCAAATCACCTGAAGGACATGGAGCAAATCTTTGCAGTGTGCAAACTTCACTCCTGACACCACCTTCGTAAGCATATCGGCCGGATTCTCCGAAGTGTGAATCTTCAACAAGTTGATGTCACCTTCCTCCAGAATCTCCCGAACGAAATGGTACCTAACATCAATATGCTTCGTCCTTGCATGATAGACCTGGTTCCTTGCCAAGTATATGACACTCATGCTGTCACAGTTTATCTTCAACATATCATGTTCCACGCCCAAGTCATCAAGCAACCCCTGAAGCCAGATTGCCTCCTTCATGGCCTCTGTCATAGCCATATACTCAGCCTCTGTGGTCGACAATGCGACGGTAGACTGAAGTGTGGAGCGCCAACTCACCGGTGCCTGTGAGAATGTAAAGACATATCCCGTCGTCGACTGGCATTTGTCAAGGTCACCTGCATAGTCTGAATTCACATACCCTATGCACTCTTGCTTTCCGGTGTTGTCCTTCTCAAATACTAGGCCTACATCAATTGTTCCCTTGATGTATCTCAAGATCCATTTCACAACTTCCCAATGACCCTGTCCCGGATCATGCATATATCGACTCACCATGGAGACTGCCTGTGATAGATCTGGCCTTGTACACACCATAGCGTACATCAAGCTACCCACCGCACTGGCATATGGAACGTGAGACATATACTCACGCTCTTGAACACTCCTCGGAGACATCTTTGCTGACAATTTGAAGTGTGGCGCCAAAGGTGTACTAACAGACTTAGTATCATTGCTGATATTAAATCACTGCAGTACATTCTCCAAATAGCCCTTCTGAGTCAAACTTATCCTGCCAGCTTTCCTGTCTCTAGTGATTTCCATGCCCAATACTTTCCTCGCCTCGCCCAGGTCCTTCATCTCAAACTCTGATGATAGAACTTTCTTCAGAGAATCAATAGCAGATCTTGACCTCGAAGCAATCAACATATCATCTACATAAAGAAGTAGATAGATATATTCTCCTGATGGTAACTTGTTGTAGTACACACATGGATCAAAATGGCTACGTGTGTACTTCTTCCTGATGAAGCTATCAAATCGCTTGTACCACTGTCTAGGAGACTGTTTCAATCCGTACATCGACTTCTTTAGCTTACATACTAACTCTTCCTTCCCTGCAGTTTTGTAACCTGTGGGCTGTGTCATATAGATCTAATCCTCAAGATCGCCGTGGAGAAAGGCGGTCTTCACATCAAGTTGGTCAAGGTCCAACTCATTTTGCACAACCAAGGCCAATAGAATCCGAATTGACGAGTGTTTAACTACCGGGGAGAACACCTCGTTATAGTCAATTTCTTCCTTCTGAGCGTAGCCTTTAGCCACCAACCTTGCCTTGTAGCGCACTGCATCTTCTTGGAGAGATCCTTGCTTCTTAGCAAACACCCACTTGCATCCTATGACCTTCTTCCCCTTGGGCAACTTGGCGAGTTCCCATGTGTTGTTCTTGTAGAGAGATTGCATCTCTTCATTCATGGCCTCTTTCCACATCCTTGCTTCCGAACTGATTTCAGCTTCTCTGAAGGTAGATGGAATAGCCTCCTCAATAACTG
The DNA here is from genome assembly GCA_038442645.1 of Agave tequilana. Taxonomy (NCBI): domain Eukaryota; kingdom Viridiplantae; phylum Streptophyta; class Magnoliopsida; order Asparagales; family Asparagaceae; genus Agave; species Agave tequilana. The sequence goes on along the minus strand of JAVJIF010013286.1, from coordinate 44,871 downwards.
GAAGTGCATACGCGACGACCATATCAGTGGTGAGCCAACCTGGTCTCCTAGTGTTCCTTCGTGGTCTTTCAACTGTAGTAGGATCTGGAACAGTACCCATTACTTGCTCCTGACCCTCTTCAACATCTTCAGCATCTTCTTCAACTGCTCGATCACCACCCTGTGTCACCTCAGGAATGATCCGAACGGATACTGAATCCTCTAGAGATGGTGGTTCTGCATCAATCTCCACCTGCTGCAATAGCTCCTTGGTCTTGCTGGTCTCCACCTGCTGAGAGACCGTAGGCTTCATCAAAGAAGCCTCATCAAACGTGACATCCCTGCTGAGTATGAACTTGTTGTCCTTTTGGTCCCAAATCTTGAACCCCTTGGTTCCTCGCTTGAAGCCAACGAACACCCCCTTCTTTGCCCTTGGGTCCAACTTGTCTTCTCTGACATGGTAGTAGGTTGGACATCCGAAAACCCGTAGCAAATCATAGTCCCCAGCAGCTTTTCCTGACCAAGCTTCTAGAGGAGTCTTCCCCCCTATTGCAGACGACGGCAACCTGTTCACAAGATGGCATGCATACGCCAAAGCTTCAGCCTAAAACTTCTTTGGCAGTCCTGCATTGGATAACATACACCGAACCTTCTCTAGCAAAGTTCGGTTCATCCTCTCAGCCACCCCATTTTGTTGCGGAGTCTCTCGTACTGTGAAGTGTCTCTCTATGCCCTCATCAAGGCATAGCTGTAGGAAAGGATCCGATTTGTACTCTCCTCCATTGTCAGAACGGAGGACCTTGACCTTCCTTCCCGTGCTTCTCTCCAGATTAGCCTTCCACTTCACAAACAGTTCTAGGACTTCATCTTTGTGTCGCATAGTGTACACCCAACAGCGCCTAGAATAATCATCGATGAACGACACAAAATAGTGGTTACCTCCAATCGATGCAGTCTTGGTAGGTCCCCATACATCCGTGTGAACATAGTCAAGAATACCCTCTGTGCAGTGTGAAGCTATGCCAAACTTCACCTTGGTCTTCTTGCCGATGATGCAATGTTCACAGAGATCCAACTTGCAGGTCTCGGCACCCTTCAGCAACCCTTTCCTCACAAGAGCTTGCAATGATTTCTCCCCTGCATGTCCCAGCCTCATGTGCCACAGCCGGGTTGAATCTTCTTTATGACTGGTAGAAGCTGCCACCTGCCCTGTCACCGTACTACTCTTCAAGTAGTACAAGTTGTTCCGACGATCGGCCTTCAACACCACCATCGAACCCTTTGTCATTTTAAGAACTCCCTCCTTAATAGACACTCCAAGGCCTAATGATTCCAAAGCTCCTACAGAAATCAAGTTTCTCTTCAACTGAGGTATAAACCTCACTTCTTTCAGCTCCCTCACCATCCCATCAAACATCCTGATTGGAATAGTGCCAACACCCTCCATGATGCACGGATGATCATCGCCCATGACGACCGAACATCCCTCCAACTTCTCAAAACTGGTAAACCAGTCTCGATTAGGACATACATGATATGTTGCACCTGTGTCCAAGATCCACTCGTTTTCACCCGAGTAGCCTATGACGGGAGTAGTAACTGAAAAAGAGAACACTGAAGAATCTGAATCTGATCCATCTGCTTGTGATTTTCTGCTTGCAGTATTTACCACTTTTGCGAGATTTGCTTCAGACTTTGATTCTTTCTTCTTTCCCTTGAACTTTGGACAGTCTACCTTCCAGTGCCCAATCTCTCTACAGAAAGCGCACTGATTTCTCTTGAGATCCCTGAAGCCCGGCCTGGACTTCGATCTTCCTCTAATCTCCTTGCCCTTCCTCGATGAACCCCTGCCTCTTACTTCCAATGCCTCCGCCGATGAGCTTGACTGAGAAGGGTGTCTCTCCTTCTTCCTTGTCTCATAACTTATCAGTGCAGATGACACCTCATGGTAGTCCAAAGTCTGCCTACCATTGATAAACGTCATAGTGAATGTCTCATACTCCTCCGGTGGGAGTGAGTTCAAGAGAATGACCGCCTTGTCTTCCTCTTCTACCACGACATCCACGTTTATCAGATCTGTAAGAAACTTTGTGTATCGGTTGATGTGGTCATTCACTGTGCTCCCCTTCTTCATCCGAAACTGATACAGCTTACTCTTAAGCTGCAACCTGGACTCAACACTCTTCGTCAGGTATTTCTTCTCAAGGGTTTTCCACAGATGCTTCGCTGACGTCTCATGTTGCACAAGATATTTTATGTCTTGTGACAAGCATGAACGTATCAAGCCACATGCCGACCTGTTCATCTTCGCCCACTCTTCATCAGTGGTTGTGCTCTTCTTCCTCTCTAATAAGAGAGTGTCTTCGAGATTCGATGCATTCAGCGCATCCATAACCTCGCATCTCCATATACCGAAGTTATTAGTACCATTGAACTTAACAACTTCAATCCTTGGGTGAGAGTTCATTGTCTTAACAGATGCAATTTCTTCTGCCATTGAGATTTTCCCTGATTCTCTATCTATGCGGAAGAACAACCAACTTGAAATAGATCTCTACTCAGATAAAAATCAGATTTTTACCTGTCCCTTGAAACCCTAGATCGAGTTTCTCTCCGGATCTACTTCACCACAGATTCAACGAGCCCTCCTTGCGTCCTTCTGAGATCGACACACGATCTCCACCGGATCCGATCTCGAGTCCTTCGAATCCTCAGAAATCCCAAGCGCAACCTGGAAGCTCTGATACCACTTGTTGTGCGCCGATGACAACAACCAATAGAGAATCACACAGATCTCCAAGCACAAAGAACACCCAACAGAACACATGAAAAAACACACAAATCGCAAACACACGATCTTAACGAGGTTCGGCCTCAATGCCTACGTCCTCGGGGCAATCCACTGGAGAGATTAATTACTAGGAAGATGTTTACAATAGCTATCAGCCTCTTTGAATGCAAGAGAGCTTTTGCTAATCCCTTTTCGCAGGCACTAAACCCTAAAAATCAACATTAGGCTTAAATACCCAGATTTGCGGAGCAGCAGATTTTCGCCCAAACCCGACTGTCGGTCGACCGGCCGGTCGACCGACATCCACCACCGGTCGACCGGTCGGTCGCCCGAATTTAACAGAGAGTTTGGCACTTACAGTCAAGGAATTGCGGTCGACCTGCCGATCGACTGCCTACGAACCCTGTGCATGCTGTGCATGTCGGTCGACCGGGCCGGTCGACCGACCTGCCTGTTTTTCTGCTGCTGCTGCTGTTTCCATTTGCCTTTCGTCATCGACTTCCTTGGCGATCTTCGACAACACTTGGCAATCCTGTCAATTCCTTGGTAATATCCTCTCTTTCCAACAGAGGGGAACTTGTGCGGCCATTCGGTTGGCCGGATCTCTTGGATGTAAATTGGATACATTCTGGATTCGACATATAAGGTCACTAGTCCAAGCACAAGCCATGAGCCTTAGCGCCGGCAGGTGGGTAAGCAATTGTATATGGCACTTGTAAAGTTGGGAACAAGATGGACGCACTATACCTAGTGCAAGTGCTTAATTTACTTAGTTTCTATAAGCATTTGCCAATTGGATATTGGTGATGTAGACACCACCCGTAACTTCTTCAATTCATCGAGTATCAAAAATGTGTTTTCTCTATACCCATGTGTCTTCCTTTGAGTCCCTATATTTGAATCTCCTCTTATTTTTCTTCTATAGTGTCGAGTGTAGATGCACTTTGTAACTTGTTTCACTATTTCGTATCAATGAAGTTGGTTGGAATCTTCACCTTCTACTAAAAAAATAAGGAAGATAAATCAGTTGTTTATCGGTGAACTTTGTTCTATTAATTTATCCTTTCAAATGAGTATATTTTGTGTATTGAAAAGAAAATAATACAATAATAGCTTCATTAAGTCAATTTTATTTAGGAGATGGGGAGATGGAAGGTGGCCTCCCTAGGCAACCAAGAGTTTGATATCCTTGAATTCACCTCAAAAAAAAAAAAAAAAAAAAAAAGAAGAAAGGAAAGGAAGAAGAAAGGAATCCAAGCTTTGGCGAGTGAGGGAGATTAACAACTATGCTTTATCCATTGCAACTATTGCAACATATAGTGTAGTGAACATGCTTTTAGTCTCATACTTGAGATTCTGACGACTAGTTGTAGCTACTACTATAAAATTTTCTATGTGGATCAGACTGGTCTGGTTTTTGTATCTTAGAATTATACTCGCATCCAATCCAATGATACTTGGATGGTAGCCATTCAATCAAGAAGATGAAACACCAAAGTTCACATTATCATTAAAGAAATTAGAGAAGAAGGTAAAAAGGAATTCACAATGTGGTATAGACTGGTTTACTAGTCAGAATTGGCTAAAAGCTTGATTTCCTATCATATGTAATCAATTATTTGTGTGTGTCTGGTTTTTTTTTTTTTTTTTTTTTTTTTTTGGGGGGGGGGGGGGGGGGGGTGTGGGGGTTAACATGAAGCTCAGAATTATGGGTGTATTCAAAACTATTTTTCTAATCAATTTGATCCCCTGACTCAATTTGGGGGAAATGCCTGCGAAAAAATCGCTTGGACTTTTATGCTTTCAAGCAATGGGAGGAGAATGTAATATCTCGTGCTTGTTGAAGAATAAGCCACTCATAAGCAGTGGCTTGATCAAGGGAACTCAACAATTGGCAAGTGTCCCCATTCAATTTGGAGCTAAGAGAGAGACCATTATGGATGGTCACTTTGTCCGTTCTTAATCTCCTCTAGTCAATAGGAAGAGGAGGTCCATACAATAATGATCATTGTCTTTTACATATTGTGGTTTTGTTGCACTTCTGTAAGATTGTATTTTCTTGTAGTTAGAAATTTGTTTTCCTTTTTTGCTGGGGAGGTTGCATTAATGTTATTTTTTGTGGGCTGGTGTTCGTATATCAGATGTTGAGTTGCTGATCATGGACTTAAAATTTTCACGTAACTAGTATGATATTTTTGTTTCCTTTTGGGCGATAACAAAAACACGAGTAATCACCCAGCTGACCTAAAAAAAATGAAAAACAGAAAAAAGAAAAAAGGGGGGGGGGGGGGGGGGGGGGGGGGGGGGGGGGGGGGGGGGGGAAGCCACCTTTTCGATCGTTGAAGTCAAAATCTTCTGGAGAGACTTCTTGATGAACAGAGATCTCTTTAAAAAATTGTTGTGGGGAAGGTCGTCATGCAAGACTGATCAAGTTGATTGAAGTCAAGATCGCGTGGAGCGTAGCTAGTAATGCCTATTAATTGTTTGTCATCCCAACTATTTCCCAACCATATCCCTGTGGACCAAGCATCCATCATAAATAGACTGCAATATAAGAGTTTGATCATACATCTGCACTTCTACCATCTCCTCTCATTGAGTTCCCATGGCTTGTCTGCTCTCACATTTTCTTCTGCTGTTTACAACTCTAATCCTCCCCCTCTCATTCACCATGCCAGCTCCTGGTGTCCCCAACTCTTGCATCCACCATCACCATCCTATCAAATTACAAGAATACAACCGATCGGCAAGCACTTGTCTCCTTCAAGTCCTTGTATCCAGTGATCCAAGAAGATCATTGGCCTCATGGAATGACTCCATTCATTTCTGCCTTTGGCCAAGTGTCACTTGCAGTGGACGCCGCCATCCTCAAAGGGTCATATCTGTGAACTTGAGCTCCTTGATCTAGTGGGATCTATATCACCGGCCATAGCCAACCTCACATTTCTCAGGAAGATTGATCTCTCCAACAATCAATTTCATGGATCCATCCCACAAGAGATTGGTCACCTTTCCGGCTGCAACATCTCAATTGAGCATGAATTCAATAGAAGGAGGTATTCCTGGTACGCTATCTAGATGTTCACAATTGCAAACACTCAGGTTGAATGATAACATGCTCAAAGGTGAAGTTCCCTCTAATCTCAGTGATTGCTCTGACCTTCAAATCATAGTCTTGAGGAACAATAGTCTTACGGGATATGTACCAGCTTCATTGGCAAACCTCTCATCTCTTGCTTATCTTGATCTATCCTCTAACAAACTCACTGGTGGCATTCCACCCAATATAGGGCAACAACATTCTCTTACTATGCTTTTCCTGGACCATAACGAACTCAGCGGCAGCATACCACCCGACATTGGAAACCTTACTTCTCTAACTGATCTTGACCTGTCCACCAACAGTCTAAGAGGAAGCATCCCACCTATCATTGGGAACCTTTATTCTCTTATTGGTTTTTCACTTGCAGATAACCAGCTATCAGGTGGCATCCCCCCATCATTTGGCAAACTTTCCAAACTAAAGCAGCTTCTTTTGTCTTTCAACGACCTTTCTGGAGTTATCCCACCTTCACTGTGGAATATGTCCTCCCTTTCCAATTTGAAATGGCTTTTAACTACCACCTGTTTGGGTCGCTTCCACCGAATATTGGCCAATCTCTTCCTTTCCTTGAAAGTATTTACCTGGCCTTTAACCAATTTCATGGACCTATTCCATTGTCCTTGTCCAATGCATCTCGTCTTGAATTTATTGATCTTTCTGGAAATAGGTTTAGTGGAACAGTCCCTCCAAACCTTGGAAACTTGCAAAAGTTGCAATGGCTAGGCCTGGGCATTAACCACTGGAAGTTATGGAACCTGATGGATGGAGTTTCCTGGCCGCTTTAACAAATTGTACCCATTTAAAAAAGTTGCACTTGCAATCAAATAACCTTGGTGGCATGCTACCTAGTTCCATTGCAAACCTTTCTACCAAGCTCGAGATACTCCTTATGAGTGATAATTACATAGCTGGAAAAATCTCTCCAAATATTGGAAATCTTGCAAACTTGACAACATTTGCTGTGGATTCAAATTTTCTCACTGGCTCTATTCCAGCTTCTATGGGATGCTTCAGAGAATGCATGTATTGGCTTTATCCTCTAACAAATTATTTGGAGAGATCCCATTCACCATCGGCAACCTTACACAATTGAATTCTGTTTACCTGGATTTTAATGAACTGGATGGAAATATACCGGCAAGTCTAGGAAATTGCCAAAATTTAGAAGTACTAAGCCTCACATTCAATAAACTTACTGGTAGCATACCCAAAGAAGTACTGACAATACCAACCTTCTCTAAAGGCCTATATTTGAAGTCCAATTTATTAACAGGATTAATACCTGCAGAAGTAGGCAACATGAGAAACTTGGAAAGTATTGATGTCAGTATGAACAAATTGTCAGGGGAAATCCCTAGTACTCTTGGCGATTGTCAGGAGTTGAGAGGACTTAGTCTTGGTCAGAATTTCTTGCAAGGAAGTATTCCAACCTCTTTGCGTTCATTAAGAGGCATTGAGAAGCTCGACATTTCAAAAAACAACTTGTCAGGGAAAATACCAGCTTTCTTACAGGACTCCTGTTATCTGCGATACTTGAATCTCTCCTTCAATAACTTTGAAGGTAACATGCCAATACTTGGGATCTTTAGAAATGCAAGTGAAGTTTCAGTTATTGGAAACAATAAGCTTTGTGGAGGGAACCCAGAAATGCACCTTCCAGCTTGCCCCAGTCCATCCCCAAACAAGAAGCACTACTCTCATACACTGGTACTGATCATTGTTATTGCTTCTTCATTTCTGTTCTTGATCATGGTCTTCTGTTTTCTTGGTGGCAGAGTCTGGATGAAAAGTTCAAGAAGAAAACCTCATGACTCAACACCCGTAAAAGAGCAATATGAGAAAGTCTCTTATGCTGAACTAGTGAAAGCTACAAATGGATTCTCTACAGACAATATTATTGGGACTGGAAGTTTTGGGACAGTATACAAAGGAATACTTGATAGCAGGAAGGTTGTTGCTGTGAAGGTACTAAATCTCGAAACCGAAGGAGCATCCAAGAGCTTTGTGGCAGAATGTGAAGCATTTAAAAACATCCGACATCGAAATCTAGTTAAGATCCTTACGACTTGTTCCAGTGTAGATTTCAGAGGCAATGAATTCAAAGCTGTTGTTTTTGAGTTCATGGCTAATGGCAGTTTAGATGATTGGCTGCATCCAAAAGAATATGAGCAATTCAAACCGAAAAGGTTGAACCTTATACAAAGATTGAACATTGCCATTGATGTTGCTTCAGCATTGGACTATATTCACCATTATGTTGAGACACCTATTATTCATTGTGATTTGAAACCAAGCAATGTTCTTCTTGACGAATATATGACTGCTCGTGTGGGTGACTTCGGGCTGGCCAGGTTCGCAAGCACATTGTCACCAAGTCTTCTCAGCCATCAACAAGCTCTGCTGGTTTGAGAGGAACTATTGGATACGTTGCTCCAGGTGCCAACTTCTAATACTTCACTTTCGTAGTTGTACAACTGGTGTTGATATTTCAAAGGGAAAAGACACTATACCTAGAACTTCTGAAACATGAGCTTCATGCTAGTATTGCTTTCTGTATAATTTTAGTTATACTCATTGCATTGCTTGATTTGCTTTTTAGATAATTAGATTGGTATGCAAAGCATGCATGCTTTACAATTTGTTCTTTCATCTATATATATATTGATTATACTTTTTGCTCTCGAAAGGTGGATGTTTGCATATTGGTGCTACTGTACCAATCTATCATATCCCGATGTTTAGGTTTGAAATTCACTAGAGATTTCTCTTAACTTTTACAATTTATATATTGTCAAATTAATTTAATCAGAGAAATATAACTATTTGATTTTATTTAACACTACTTTTTAAGAATATCTTGGACTAAAACCCCCTGACCTGTATCTATACATTTCATCCTTTTCTGCTAGCAGAGTATGGAGTCGCGAACAAAGTTTCCACTCATGGGGATGTCTATAGCTACGGAATACTTCTATTGGAAATGTTTACTGCAAGGAGACCCACTGGTGATACTTTCACGGGAGGTCTTAGTCTTCGCAGTTTTGTGGAGATGGCCTTTCCTGCACAGATCACGGATGTCATTGATCCTCATTTTCTTTCACCGGCAGATGGTGAAGAAAGTGATGATGCTCAAGACATGATTAGCACAAGAGCTATGGACTGCATAGCTTCAATGCTTAGAATTGGTTTGTCATGCTCAAATCAACGACCAGCTGACCGAATGGAGATGGCGGACGTCATCAGAGAACTACACAAGGTTATGGACGAGTTCTTAAGAAATGGAATCAAATTTGACTAAGCGGTGAAATTTAGTAATAAGCCAGTGATGTCAGGAAAAAGTCAAACAGATCAACACCTGAAAGCTTACAATCGATAATGTGAGAAGTTGGTTTTCTTGATGGTTCTCTTAGTACGGTCTATGTAACAAGAAGTTAGTCACATACTCGATCAATTGTGGTCTTTTTATTGGCAAATTCATACGGTGTGTTTAGTTGGAACTTTCTGTGTGGTATTGTGCTTTATTTCCTTCACTGTTGCACTGTTCTTTTCCAGTCAAGCTTTCTACAATCTTCAAATTTAGGATACCCCCTCCCAGTTTGTTGGATAAGATGGATTTTCTTTGCTCTAGTTTCTCATTCTAGGTTCGAGCCCTAAGTTTTAAGATATGTTTTTTTGCTTTTTATTATTTTTTTGGTATTAGCATTTAATCTGTTTTTTTTGTTCCCTTTGTTTTCTTTTAGCTTCTTATTTAGCTTCTTAATGTTTCCTTTTAGCATTCTGTTCTTCAGTTCTTTTTCCAGATAAATAGGAGGAAAATGAACATGTATCAAGGCAAGTAAATTATATGATCAGTTACTAGCTTTGTTATTCTTTTTCTTTTCTTAAATCATCCTGACAATTTTGTATTTTTTTTCCTGTGAAACAGAAACAAATCCACAAATTTTGTTTTGATGCGCGCATGTACAGGCATTGCACAGACAACAGTGAATTAACATTGTGCAAGCAAACTGTCAGTGACAATGCTGCAAAGAACAGAAACAGTGCTGCAAGGTGTTTTCTTTATCCTCACTTTCTTATCTTTCCTTTTCCTTCTCTTTCTTAAATTTTTTTTCTTTAGATAACTGCGGGGTTTGATTATTACAGCTCTTTGGGTGAGGAAAGAATTAAGAAGAGAAAATGAAAGAGGAGAACTACCTAAAAATTTTCAGTCAACAATCCTTCACAGATGTGCGCTGCTTAATTTATAAACTCTTTAGAATTTTTGATATCTTTCTGATGCCAATTCTTTGTGCACAGAATTCACACAGCTAATTAGATTTTCTAAATCTTCAGCTACGCCTTCAATTTGGATATCAGATCATGATGCAAAGAATGTCACCGAGCTGGACATTGCGTCTGCAAAGTGTTTTGAGGTAATGCTCCAATGAGTGTGTTCTTCTCCCTTCTATTGAGTTCTTGGCACCGTGCACCTTTTTTTTGCCTTCACTTATTTGCCTGTTGTTTTTGTTTTTTATTTTTCTTTATTCATTTATTCAATGTGCAGGCCTCTTAATTACTATTACAAGCAGAGTAGAATGAGTTATTATAAAAAAAAAAAAATAATAGAAAGGATAGTTTGGAATTAAACAGTCTCTTGCAATTAGAGATGCCTGTTGCTCAACTCCCATATCTTCAGTAATCAATCTTTATGGACCAACTTGGGATGTGAGAAGGTCTTTAATTTTGTTGCTGTACATTTCCCTTCCTTTTGGTGCTCTCTACAGTTCCACAACATTAATTCTTCTCCAAAATCCAGTTTTCAGAACATTAATTCTCTGTGCCTCTTTCACCTGCATGATATCAACCTTGGGGCGGCTTCGTGCATATCAGGGATGCTTTTAACCAATTAAGACTTCTATATGGCAACTAGTAAATGCTAAGGGGAGATGGCTCTGTCAGCATCAGCTGTAAGGCTGCATTTCAACATATTATAATTATGAGTTGAATTTGTGGTCCTCTTTTGATGGGGACATCACGCCGCTGAGGAAGTCTACAATAGGAGAAGACGTACTACATTTCTTTAGTTCTAGTTTATTTAAGTTGTTTTGATTTTAGTTTATTTTGAATTAATTATTTTCTTTTATTTGAAAATTTAGTACCACATCGGTTATGTTCCTAAAACTGGACTTTTGTAAAGCGTATAAATAGGCCTCAAGACCTCTGTTATTGAATGATTAGATGATTAAAATTAAAATTTTCAGTTAAAATTCTTAAATTTGTGATCTTGAGATTGATGTAAATGGTATAAAGTTCAACCTTGTGCAAGAGGTGTGAAGCCCAACCTTATTCAAATTTCTATTCTTTTTCTCAAACCCTATTTCATCTTTTCTTTGGATTGAATGTCAGTTTGATACAGTATATTACACCATTTTGGTATTAGAGCCTACGTTTCCAATCCCTTCAACTTTTCTTTAAAAAATTTCAAAATCCTAGATCTAGATCTCCCTCTTCTTCTCAAGTTTAGATTTCTTAGATTTTGAAAAAAAAAGAGAGAAAAAGAATTAAAAAATAAAAATTCTCAAAAAATCACATGTATTTGAAATCACCTTGGGGGGGGGGGGGTGAATAGATGATATGCTAATCTAATGCAGAAATAAAAACTTTAACTAACAAGTTTAAACAAATATGAGCACATAAAACAACAACAAACTGAAAATCACCTAGAGGGGGGGTGAATATGTGATGGTTAATCTAATGGTCACTTAATGACAAATAATGCGGAATTAAAAACTATTATGTCCTAAACAAACATATTACACTAAACACCACGTATAACACAAGAGTGTAGCCGAATTCCCCGTGAAGGGCTCTGGACTAACTCCTCAAGATTCCCCTAGATATGGTTGAGGTGCCGCGTTGGCTCTCTTGGTTGAATACAAGTGTTAGCAAACAATCTCAAGCATGTATATCAATTAAGCACAATGAATATCTAGCATGTAAAGATAAACACAATAATAGCATGCAAGATATAAACAAGAGACAAAGAGAGAGAGAGAGAGATAGAGCAATCGCAAACACAAGGGATTTGTTTCGAGGTTCGAGCACACTTGCTCTACATCCCCGCCTTCGACACACGAAGGATTTCCACTATGCACGATCCCAATGGATCACTCCTCGGTGCCGCAACACCTACAAGCCCTCGGACTCTCTAGTCCCGTACACACCGCAAGCCCCACAAGCTTGTCGAGGCCGCACCTCAAAACAAGAGTTCACAACCGAACTCTAAACAACGCGAACACACTTGTCCGCCTCCTCAAAGTACACGAAAAGATTTCTTGGTGATCTAAACACTTTGATCACCAAATAAAAACTCTCGCAACACAATCCTATGGATAGATAAAGCAATGGATAGCTCAAGTGTTGTGTGAGAAAACAAGGAAAGAATCTATGGTGAAAAACTCAAGAAAATCTCTTTTAACACTCTTGATAAAAACTCCCCTTTTGATTGGAAATATTAACTCTCAATTTAGTGGAGAAAACTATTTTAATGAAGTGGGAAAAACTGGCTCAAAGTCTACTAAAAATCTTAGAGAAAAACAATACCCAAACCTCCAAATTTATAGGACTAGAAAAACTAGCCGTTGGGGTCTGTCAGACCTGTCGGTCGACCGCTCGGTCGACCGGCCAACGGTCATATTTCAGACCGTTGTGCCCTCGGTCGACCGAGCCAGGATACAGAGAGCACAGCTCTCTGTCCGGTCGACCGACCGGTCGACCGGGGCTTTTCCAGAGAGCAGAGCTCTTCGGACGGTCGATCAGATCGGTCGACCGGCCTCCTGCCAGGTCAAGGCGTGCACGTCTGTGCACATCGATCGACCGCCCGGTCGACCGACTTTAGAACTCGGTCGACCGCTGAAGCCTGGAAAACAGAAAAACAGGGATTTAAAACTTGGTCTTTTGGTTGAAATAAAATCCCATAAAATACTGAAAAATCTACAAAAATAGTTTTAACACTTTACTTTGATAAACAAACATGCTTGCACAAAATCAAGGCATGTTTACAAAAGATTTGAACTATTTTTGTTAACTTGGAAAAATTGGCTTAAAACTAAAACGGTATTTTTCTAAACTTGATTTTGTCAAAACTTGTTTTTCAAAACTTCACTAAGTACAAAAATAAGATATTCTAAACACTTTTGAAGCATAGAGCGTATGGATATGATTCACTACACAAACATGGTGAAATATCTATGTTATTGACATTAAGCATTAAACATAGTTTTGGTTCATGACATGTATATAGGAAACACCAAAAAAAACAAGATGATATTTTTCCCAAAATGAAAAGTTTTTTCCTAAACTAAAATTCTTTTATGAAAAACATATCTATCAAGAGTGTGTGTGTATATGTACTTGAGCAATCCACCACTATTCTATCCTTTACATTTTAACTAAAAACAAAATCTTCGAAAACAAACCTAGACACAAGTCTTGATCATGAAGGTCTTCACTTGAAGTCTTCTCATCATCTTGACTTGGTCCAAACACGATCCAACGAGCTCGACTCCTCTTGAGTACTTGATGTGATCTTGATGCATTAGCTCGTGAATCAAACGGTGCTAGCTCCAAAACATGACTTTAAATCCTTTGTTGAAGCTCCACACCTACTAAGATCTTGATCATTAATCTGTCACTAATTAAACACAAGACTATTAGTATTATAACTACATGAGTTGATCATCATCAAAACTAGAGTGATGGGCCTTTGGGCCAACAATCTCCCCCTTTTTGATGATGACAAAACTCATGAAGTATATATGTAAAGTAAAGCTTGAAAGAAGCTCCCTTAACTCATGCATCACAAGAAATAAATAGATATGACAATAACGCACATAAATATGTATGCAAATGTAAGGAGATAAAACATGCTAACAAGCATAAGCCAAAACAAATTCTTTTTCTCCTATTTGCAAAACATATATGCATAAACATAAATCCTTATTATTTATTTGTTATGCATGAGCAAAAACACAAGTATGCATATTAAAACACAAAATCTTTCTCCCCCTTTTGGTCAATCATCAACAAAGGGGTTAAAGTAAAAACAAAATTTTTCTCCCCGTTTTTGTCATAAACAAAGAGATCAATAAGGGGTAAAACTCAAATCTATCAATAAAGGGTATATGCGATATACATTCATGAAGAAGAACACGCTAAGTTAACTTCCCTACACATATGCATTATATGAAGAAGGGATGATAAGCCCCAATTCACATAACACATATTATGTAATGCATAAGAGGAGATGTGAAGCTCCCCCTACACACGTGTATCATATAAAGAAGAGTTGTCAAGCTCCCCAATATAGAATACACCCAACATGAATTTATATGTAGAAGAGATGTTAAGCTCTCCTTGCATATAGGCAATACAAATCAAAAATATTTTAATTTTCCTTATTAAAACAAAAATTTTGAATTTTCTCAATAAACCAAATTTGAGATATCTTAGAAATTCATAGTTTAAGATATCAATTAAACATAATTTTAATGGTACCAATTGTAAAACAACCAAATCAATTGTAAATGCAAATTTTGAATTTTGATACCAATTTTAAAACACAATGCATAAGTTATTTTAAAATGTGAATTACCAATAGAAATTTGAATTAAGCCTAGCATAAAAACTTTTGTGCTTAAACATGTAAATCGATTTTAACTCAAGCACAAATAACTCATATATATATATAAAAAGAGAATACCAATAGAAATTGATATTATTTGAAATGAAGCATACATATATAGAAAACAAAATATGAGTATATACAAAAATAGAGTCATATTGATACCAATTGAAAAAAGTCCAATGATACCAAATGAAACAATAATAGGGTTATGTGTATATCTCATAAACAAATTGAATAATAAATAACTAGTTTAAATTAATTTTTGAAAAACTAGTTAAAGATCCTTCAAAAACAACAAATCATATGTTTTTCATAAATCATAACTAGATACACAAAAATTTAAGCACTCATGGTCTATAAAGCTCAAAAATGATCATGAAGCTAAGTCATGAATACACAAATAAAAATGTGAGTGTTAAAAGATCATGTAAATAGCATTTTTATGAAAATATTCATTGAAGCTTAAATCAAACATGAATAACAATTTTTTTATTAAACAAATTATAAAAATTCATTTTCATCTAAAACACAAACTTCTAGGTATATGTATGATTCATCCAAGTCTAACAATATACATACATATCCCAAACATAAAAGAGTCTATTAAAAGTATTTGCATGAAGGCAAAAGACTCACCGGTATACATGTATATTTATTAGATTTGAAATCAAAAGACATATACATGAAGTAAAAACATGAAAGTAGGCAAAATATGTGTAAATGAGAGAATCATCAAAACTAACTTATACATGTGCATATAGTGGGTACAAATGAGCATGAAGTGCAAACATATATGAATCAATTTGTTCTCACTATTTGTACATGTATATATGCAAGTTTTGATAAAATCTACATTAAACAAGAATTTACCACATGAAGCACGAAAATACATGAAAACATGAACATGCTAAAATGATCATCAAAAAAGAAGCATGTAAATTAAATTAGGAGTTTAGAAATAGTTACCAACTAAGGAACTATGTTCCAAAACTCCAAACATGGTGGTTATCCCACCAAACCTCTTTGATAGTGATGCATTCAATATGTGTCCATCAAGTCCATTGCATACACCATCAAGGCACCATCCCTCTCACGTCATGTAAGAGCCCTCACCTACTGCAAAAACACATGGTGGGGGTTTTGGTACCCATTTTCTTTTGGGTCCTTGGGGGTTAATCTTGTAAGGAACATTATTATTTGCAAAATGTTTGGGTTCTTTGACAAATTTTAAAACATTTTTATTATTAGCAAAATTAATATGATGCAACTTATCAAAATAAAATTTTGCTAAATGGCCTTTGCGGCCACAATGTGTACATTTGTACACCTTAGGATGCTTATGTGTTTGTGTATGATCGTGGCGTGTAACATAAGCATATGCATGATGATGTGCATGAGAATGTGGAGTTTGTTTCTTTGAAAACAAGGACTCCAATCTAGTGTGGTTAAATGCACATGTGCTCAAAGTAGAGCTTAAACTATTTATTTTATTTTTCAAAACATTAATCTCATTTGTGGTGGCATGTAAAGCATGATGAGATATAGAATCATTTTTCTTTTCTTTTGAAAAACATTTTCTTTTTCTTTTTCAACAAATTTTCTTTTTAAAGAGTTTTATTCTTGCAAAACAATTTCCTTTTGTTTTTCCACCAAAATAATTTCATTTTTCAAAATAGTGTTCCCTTCACATAAATTATTTAATTTAGAAAGCAAGGAAACATTCTTATTTTCAAATCTTTATTTTCTTTTTCTAAGCATGCAATGTTATTTCTAAATGAATCAGTTCTATATGCATGCAATCAAGTTTCTTTTCAAATTTTTATTATCTTCTTAATCATGTCATATTCTCAAGAAGTAATTGACAAAATGAAGTGAGCTCATCATATGACATGCTATCATCTTCTGCCTCGGATTCGGTAGTTACCTTAAGGGGGTTATCCCTTGGACCATAAAGCATGTGTTGGAGGTGCGCTTCCAACATCCGAATCGCTCCCGGCATAATATAGATCTTTTCGCAAAGGGAGGTGATGATGTTCCAAGCTACAAAAGTCGAATCAACATTAGAAACCTTAGATAAATAATCATCATTTAGGGTACTCTTTAAAGCATTTAGGGCTTTTGCATTAGCCTCAAGATTCTTACTATTTAAACAATATGCATTATTAGTGATGGCAAGATAAACATGAAAAACCTAAGGCTTTGAGGTACAAAGACATCTTAACCTTCCAAATTTGGATGTTAAGAATGTCAAAAATGGGTGATGACATGAAATCCATAGTGTGTGTACAAATAATGTGATTAGCCTAAAATGAGGATCTTTAACTCTAGATTGTAAGACCCAAATCAAGAGCACTTGACTCTGATACCAATGAAAATCACCTAGAGGGGGGTGAATAGGTGATGGCTAATCTAATGGTCACTAATGATAAATAATGCGGAATTAAAAACTATTATGACCTAAACAAACCTATTACACTAAACACCACGTATAACACAAGAGTGTAGCCGAATCCCCGTGAAGGGCTCTGGACTAACTTCTCAAAATTCCCCTAGATATGGGTTGAGGTGCTGCGTTGGCTCTCTGGTTGAATACAAGTGTTAGCAAACAATCCCAAGCATGTATATCAATTAAGCACAATGAATATCTAGCATGTAAAGATAAACACAATAATAGCACACAAGATATAAACAAGAGACAAAGAGAGAGAGATAGAGCAATCGCAAACACAAGGGATTTGTTTCGAGGTTCGAGCACACTTGCTCTACATCCCCGCCTTCGACACACGAAGGATTTCCACTATGCACGATCCCAATGGATCACTCCTCGGTGCCGCAACACCTACAAGCCCTCGGACTCTCTAGTCCCGTACACACCGCAAGCCCCACAAGCTTGCCGAGGCCACACCTCAAAACAAGAGTTCACAACCGAACTCTAAACAACGCGAACACACTTGTCCGCCTCCTCAAAGTACACGAAAAGATTTCTTGGTGATCTAAAACACTTTGATCACCAAATAAAAACTCTCACAACACAATCCTATGGATAGATAAAGCAATGGATAGCTCAAGTGTTGTGTGAGAAAACAAAGAAAGAATCTATGGTGAAAAACTCAAGAAAATCTCTTTTAACACTCTTGATAAAAACTCCCTTTTGATTGGAAGTATTAGCTCTCAATTTAGTGGAGAAAACTCTTTTAATGAAGTGGGAAAAACTGGCTCAAAGTCCACTAAAAATCTTAGAGAAAAATAATGCCCAAACCCCCAAAATTTATAGGACTAGAAAAACTAGCCGTTGGGGTCTGTCAGACCTGTCGGTCGACCGCTCGGTCGACCGGCCAACAGTCATATTTCAGACTGTTGTGCCCTCGGTCGACCGAGCCAGGATACAGAGAGCACAGCTCTCTGTCCGGTCGACTGGTCGATTGACCGGGGCCTTTCCAGAGAGCAGAGCTCTCCGGACGGTCGACCGGATCGGTCGACCGGCCTCCTGCCAGGTCAAGGCGTGCACGTCTGTGCACGTCGGTCGACCGCCCGGTCGACCGACTTCAGAACTTTGTCGACCGGTCGGTCGACCGCTGAAGCCTGGAAAACAGAAAAACATGGATTTAAAACTTGGTCTTTTGGTTGAAATAAAATCCCATAAAATACTGAAAAATCTACAAAAATAGTTTTAACACTTTACTTTGATAAACAAACATGCTTGCACAAAATCAAGGCATGTTTACAAAAGATTTGAACTATTTTTGTAACTTGGAAAATTGGCTTAAAACTAAAACGGTATTTTCCAAACTTGATTTTGTCAAAAACTTGTTTTCCAAAACTTCACCAAGTACAAAAAAACATATTCTAAACACTTTTGAAGCATAGAGTGTATGGATATGATCCACTACACAAACATGGTGAAATATCTATGTTATTGACATTAAGCATTAAACATGATTTTGGTTCAAGACATGTATATAGGAAACACCAAAAAAAACAAGATGATATTTTTCCCAAAATGAAAAGTCTTTTTCTAAACTAAAATTCTTTTATGAAAAACATATCTATAAGAGTGTGTGTGTATATGTACTTGAGCAATCCACCACTATTCTATCCTTTACATTTTAACTAAAAACAAAATCTTCTAAAACAAACCTAGACACAAGTCTTGATCATGAAGGTCTTCACTTGAAGTCTTCTCATCTTCTGACTTGGTCCAAACACGATCCAACGAGCTCGACTCCTCTTGAGTACTTGATGTGATCTTGATGCATTAGCTCGTGAATCAAACGGTGCTAGCTCCAAAACATGACTTTAAATCCTTTGTTGAAGCTCCACACCTACTAAGATCTTGATCATAAATCTGTCACTAATTAAACACAAGACCATTAGTACTATAAACTACATGAGTTGATCATCATCAAAACTAGAGTGATGGGCCTTTGGGCCAACAATCTCCCCCTTTTGATGATGACAAAACTCATGAAATTATATATGCATGGATTAAAGTAAAGCTTGAAAGAAGCTCCCCCTTAACTCATGCATCACAAGAAATAAATAGATATGACAATAACGCACATAAATATGTATGCAAATGTAAGGAGATAAAACATGCTAACAAGCATAAGCCAAAACAAATTCTTTTTCTCCTATTTGCAAAACATATATGCATAAACATAAATCCTTATTATTATTTGTTATGCATGAGCAAAAACACAAGTATGCATATAAAAACACAAAATCTTTCTCCCCTTTTTGTCAATCATCAACAAAGGGGTTAAAATAAAAACAAAATTTTTCCCCCTTTTTGTCATAAACAAAGAGATCAATAAGGGGTAAAACTCAAATCTATCAATAAAGGGTATATGCGATATACATTCATGAAGAGGAAGACGCTAAGTTAACTTCCCTACACATATGTATTATATGAAGAAGGGATGATAAGCCCCAATTCACATAACACATATTATGTAATACATAAGAGGAGATGTGAAGCTCCCCCTACACACGTGTATCATATAAAGAAGAGTTGTCAAGCTCCCCAATATAGAATACACCTAACATGAATCTATATGTAGGAGAGATGTTAAGCTCTCCTTGCATATAGGCAATACAAATCAAAAATATTTAATTTTTCTTATTAAAACAAAATTTGAATTTTTCTCAATAAACCAAATTTTGAGATATCTTAGAAATTCATAGTTTAAGATATCAATTAAACATAATTTTTAATGGTACCAATTGTAAAACAACCAAATCAATTGTAAATGCAAATTTTGAATTTTGATACCAATTTTAAAACACAATGCATAAGCTTATTTTAAAAATGTGAATTACCAATAGAAATTTGAATTAAGCCTAGCATAAACAACTTTTGTGCTTAAACATGTAAATCGATTTTAACTCAAGCACAAATAACTCATATATATATATATATATATATGAAAAGAGAATACCAATAGAAATTGATATTATTTGAAATGAAGCATACATATATAGAAAACAAAATATGAGTATACACAAAAATAGAGTCATATTGATACCAATTGAAAAAGTCCAATGATACCAAATGAAACAATAATGGGGTCATGTGTATATCTCATAAACAAATTGAAGAATAAATAACTAGTTTAAATTAATTTTGAAAAACTAGTTAAAGATCCTTCAAAAACAACAAATCATATGTTTTCATAAATCATAACTAGATACACAAAAATTTAAGCACTCATGGTCTATAAAGCTCAAAAATGATCATGAAGCTAAGTCATGAATACACAAATAAAAATGTGAGTGTTAAAAAAGATCATGTAAATAGCATTTTTATGAAAATATTCATTGAAGCTTAAATCAAACATGAATATCAATTTTTTTTATTAAACAAATTATAAAAATTCGTTTTTCATCTAAAACACAAACTTCTAGGTATATGTATGATTCATCCAAATCTAACAATATACATACATATCCCAAACATAAAAGAGTCTATTAAAAGTATTTGCATGAAGGCAAAAGACTCACCGGTATACATGTATATTTATTAGATTTGAAATCAAAAGACATATACATGAAGTAAAAACATGAAAGTAGGCAAAATATGTGTAAATGAGAGAATCATCAAAACTAACTTATACATGTGCATATAGTGGGTACAAATGAGCATGAAGTGCAAACATATATGAATCAATTTGTTCTCACTATTTGTACATGTATATATGCAAGTTTTGATAAAATCTACATTTAAACAAGAATTTACCACATGAAGCACGAAAATACATGAAACATGAACATGCTAAAATGATCATCAAAAAAGAAGCATGTAAATTAAATTAGGAGTTTAGAAATAGTTACCAACTAAGGAACTATGTTACAAAACTCCAAACATGGTGGTTGTCCCACCAAACCTCCTTGATAGTGATGCATTCAATATGTGTCCATCAAGTCCATTGCATCCACCATCAAGGCACCATCCCTCTCACGTCATGTGAGAGCCCTCACCTACATCAAAAACACATGGTGGGGGTTTTGATACCCATTTTTTTGGGTCCTTGGGGGTTAGTCTTGTAAGGAACATTATTATTTGCAAAATGTTTGGGTTCCTTGACAAACTTTAAAACATTTTTATTATTAGCAAAATTAATATGATACAACTTATCAAAACAAAATTTGCTAAATGGTCTTTGCGGCCACAATTTGTACATTTGTACACCTTAGGATGCTTATGTATTTGTGTATGATCGTGGCGTGCAATATAAGCATATGCATGATGATGTGCATGAGAATGTGGAGTTTGTTTCTTTGAAAACAAGGACTCCAATCTAGTGTGGTTAAATGCACATGTGCTCAAAGTAGAGCTTAAACTATTTATTTTATTTTTCAAAACATTAATCTCATTTGTGGTGACATGTAAAGCATGATGAGATATAGAATCATTTTTCTTTTTCTTTGAAAAACATTTTCTTTTTCTTTTTCAACAAATTTTCTTTTTAAAGAGTTTTTTCTTGCAAAACAATTTCCTTTTGTTTTTTCACCAAAATAATTTCATTTTTCAAAATAGTGTTCCCTTCACATAAATCATTTAATTTAGAAAGTAAGGAAACATTCTTATTTTCAAATCTTTATTTTCTTTTTCTAAGCATGCAATGTTACTTCTAAATGAATCATGTTCTATATGCATGCAATCAAGTTTCTTTTTCAAATTTTTATTATCTTTCTTAATCATGTCATATTTCTCAAGAAGTAATTGACAAAATGAAGTGAGCTCATCATATGACATGTTATCATCTTCTACCTCGGATTCGGTAGTTACCTCAAGGGGGTTATCCCCTTGGACCATAAAGCATGCGTTGGAGGTGTCGCTTCCAACATCCGAATCGCTCCCGGCATAATATAGATCCTTTTCGCAAAGGGAGGTGATGATGTTCCAAGGTACAAAAGCCGAATCAACATTAGAAACCCTAGATAAATAATCATCATTTAGGGTACTCTTTAAAGCATTTAGGGCTTTTGCATTAGCCTCAAGTTTCTTACCATTTAAACAATATGCATTATTAGTGATGGCAAGATAAACATGAAAACCTAAGGCTTTGAGGTACAAATATATCTTAACCTTCCAAATTTGGATGTTAAGAATGTCAAAAATGGGTGATGAAATGAAATCCATAGTGTGTGTACAAATAATGTGATTAGCCTAAAATGAGGATCTTAACTCTAGATTGTAAGACCCAAATCAAGAGCACTTGGCTTTGATACCAATTGAAAATCACCTAGAGGGGGGGTGAATAGGTGATGGCTAATTTAATGGTCACTTAATGATAAATAATGCGGAATTAAAAACTATTATGACCTAAACAAACCTATTACACTAAACACCACGTATAACACAAGAGTGTAGCCGAATTCCCCGTGAAGGGCTCTGGACTAACTCCTCAAGATTCCCCTAGATATGGGTTGAGGTGCCGCGTTGGCTCTCTTGGTTGAATACAAGTGTTAGCAAACAATCCCAAGCATGTATATCAATTAAGCACAATGAATATCTAGCATGTAAAGATAAACACAATAATAGCACACAAGATATAAACAAGAGACAGAGAGAGAGAGAGAGAGAGAGAGAGAGAGAGAGAGAGAGAGATAGAGCAATCGCAAACACAAGGGATTTGTTTCGAGGTTCGAGCACACTTGCTCTACATCCCCGCCTTCGACACACGAAGGATTTCCACTATGCACGATCCCAATGGATCACTCCTCGGTGCCGCAACACCTACAAGCCCTCGGATTCTCTAGTCCTGTACACACCGCAAGCCCCACAAGCTTGCTGAGGCCGCACCTCAAAACAAGAGTTCACAACCGAACTCTAAACAACGCGAACACACTTGTCTGCCTCCTCAAAGTACACGAAAAGATTTCTTGGTGATCTAAACACTTTGATCACCAAATAAAAACTCTCACAACACAATCCTATAGATAGATAAAGCAATGGATAGCTCAAGTGTTGTGTGAGAAAATAAGGAAAGAATCTATGGTGAAAAACTCAAGAAAATCTCTTTAACACTCTTGATAAAAACTCCCCTTTGATTGGAAGTATTAGCTCTCAATTTAGTGGAGAAAACTCTTTTAATGAAGCGGGAAAAAACTGGCTCAAAGTCCACTAAAAATCTTAGAGAAAAATAATGCCCAAACCCCCAAAATTTATAGGACTAGAAAAACTAGCCGTTGGGGTCTATCAGACCTGTCGGTCGGCCGCTCGGTCGACCGGCCAACGGTCATATTTCAGATCGTTGTGCCTCGGTCGACCGAGCCAGGATACAGAGAGCACAGCTCTCTGTCCGGTCGACCGGTCGGTCGACCGGGGCCTTTCTAGAGAGCAGGGATCTCCGGACGGTCGACCTGATCGGTCGACCGGCCTCCTGCCAGGTCAAGGCGTGCACATCTGTGCACGTCGGTCGACCGCCCGGTCGACCGACTTCAGAACTCGGTCGACCGGTCGGTCGACCACTGAAGTCTGGAAAACAGAAAAATAGGGATTTAAAACTGGGTCTTTTGGTTGAAATAAAATCCCATAAAATACTGAAAAATCTACAAAAATAGTTTTAACACTTTACTTTGATAAACAAACATGCTTGCACAAAATCAAGGCATGTTTACAAAAGATTTGAACTATTTTTGTAGCTTGAAAAAATTGGCTTAAAACTAAAACGGTATTTTCCAAACTTGATTTTGCCAAAACTTGTTTTTCCAAAACTTCACCAAGTACAAAAACAAGATATTCTAAATACTTTTGAAGCATAGAGTGTATGGATATGATCCACTACACAAACATGGTGAAATATCTATGTTATTGACATTAAGCATTAAACATGGTTTTGGTTCAAGACATGTATATAGGAAACACCAAAAAAACAAAATGATATTTTTCCCAAAATGAAAAGTCTTTTTCTAAACTAAAATTCTTTTATGAAAAACATATCTATCAAGAGTGTGTGTGTATATGTACTTGAGCAATCCACCACTATTCTCTCTTTTACATTTTAACTAAAAACAAAATCTTCTAAAACAAACCTAGACACAAGTCTTGATCATGAAGGTCTTCACTTGAAGTCTTCTCATCTTCTTGACTTGGTCCAAACATGATCCAACGAGCTCGACTCCTCTTGAGTACTTGATGTGATCTTGATGCATTAGCTCGTGAATCAAACGGTGCTAGCTCCAAAACATGACTTTAAATCCTTTGTTGAAGCTCCACACCTACTAAGATCATGATCATAAATCTGTCACTAATTAAATACTAGACCATTAGTACTATAACTGCATGAGTTGATCATCATCAAACTAGAGTGATGGGCCTTTGGGCCAACACAAACAACAACAACTAAGCCATTTGTCCCAAGTATTTAGGGTAGGCTACATGAACCAAAAGAGAATTACGCTGGATAGGGCACATGGATCAACTTTCTCCACTCATTCCTATCGAGCAATATGGCCTTCATTAAGTCCTTTAGCCTCTATATCTTGTCGTATCACATCCATTCATTTTTTCTTCGGTCTCCCTTGCGCTCTTTTAACTTGCCCTAATTTGATATGGTCTACTCGTCGGACTGGTGCATACGTAGGTATACGTCGCACATGACCAAACCATCGTAGGCTGAAGGGAAAGTTTTATCGGACTGCTATTAGGCCGGGTTTGTATATGGCACAGAAACAATGTTAAACATTCAATTAAGAAATGAAGTCGTATACCCGGTGAAGGGCTCTGAACTTCTTCTCATAATTCCTCTTAAAATCAGAGTTGTGCTGCACAATTGCTTTTTTTGATTTTAAAGCATAAACAAATAACATCAAGCATATAAAGTTAAGCAAGTATAATTGTGCAAGATATAAAACAAAAGTGAAATTAGATAGAGAAAAGAGCAATCGCAAACACGAGATTTATTTTGAGGTTCAAGCAACTTGCTCTACGTCCCCGTCTTCATCGCAATAAAGGATTTTCACTATAACCGATCCCGCAAGATCACTCAATATTGCAACATCTACAAACTCCCTCACTCGTTCCCGCAAGAACACAATTACACAAGACCGCAAGCTCGCTCAAGGCCACAACCTCCAACCACTTAATACAAAAAAATGAGCTTGTGATCAAGACTCTTGACCACAAGCAAAACTCTTTTACAAACCTTAACTTATAAAATAGATAAGAAATAAAAGATCAAGTGTGGGTTAGATAAAAATAAAGATTAAGAATTGAAAAACTCAAGAAAACTTTTTCATAAAAAATTTAGAATGATAAGCTTGAAAACTTTGCTAAACTTGATGTAAAAGCACTCCCTAATTACTCCTATTTATAGAAGAAGATTAGAGACCATTACTCAGTCAATCCCAACAATTAAAACATGTTAAACATAATTAAATCATGAAATAGCTGTTAAAAATGAATATGGACAATTAACAAAGGAAATAGTCGTTGGGAGGCAACATAGGCAATTCTGACTGCTAGCGATTGACCAAGCGGTCAACTGGTAGTGGCTAAATAAATTAGTTGTTGTCGTCGATCAACCAGGCAATGACCGGCCAGAGAAACTCTTTGAGCTCAATCTTGAGCTCAAAGCCAGTGGTCGACCTGGCGATCGATTGTCTTGGGTTACTCAAATAATGCGAAGCCCGCAGTTGATCAGGCTTAGAGCCAAATAGCTCTGAGCACATCCAGTCAACCGGCATAGCTTTCTGCTCGCGATCAGTCGACTGTGCGGTGGACTTGCCTCAGCCCAAAAACCAATTTTTTTTCTTTTTAAAATGTTATAAAATTGAAATTAACTTACTATAAATTCTACAAAAATTAGTTCATGAAAATACTTTGAGCATAAATATGTATGATTAAAAATCAAAACATATTTTAAGCATTTTTCGTCTTTTGTAATATTCATTTTGAAATATAAACTCTTGTAAAAATATTTTTCAAAAAATCAAAACTCAATAAATTATTGTTAAAAACTTGTGTGTACGCTTGAGCAATCAAATCAAATCTACTCTTTACAAGAATCTAAACTTACAAATATATGAACTCAAGTCTTCTTCTTGATCTTCTTCATGATCTTCTTCTTGATCCAAACTAAATTCAATTAAGCTTGACTCCTTCCTGAATACTTGATATAATCTTTGTATTTGAGCTCATGAATCAATATTTGCTAGCTTCAAAACTTGACTTTGAATCTTTTGTTGAAGTTAGACACTTGAAATAAGATCTTGATTAAAATCTGAAATCTAAATATGGAAGATCATTAGTACTACGATTACAACAACAACAACAACAACAACAACAACTAAGCCATTTGTCCCAAGTATTTGGGGTAGGCTACATGAACCAAAAAGAATTACGCCAGATCGGGCATGTGGATCAGCTTTCTCCACTCATTCCTATCGAGCAATATGTCTTCACTGAGACTTTTAGCCTCTATATCTTGTCGTATTACCTCCATCCATGTTTTCTTCGGTCTCTCCTGCGCTCTTTTAACTTGCCCTAATTTGATACGCTCTACTCGCCGGACTAGCGCATCTGTATTTCTACGTCGCACATGATCAAACCATCGTAGGCGATTTTCTCTCATCTTCTCTTCTATAGAGGCTACGCCTATCTTAGTACGAATATCCTCATTTCTCACCTTATCTCTTCTCGTGTTATCACACATCTAACGAACCATGCGCATCTCTGCTACACTCATCTTCTGGGCATGATATCTCTTTATAGCCCAACATTCTGTGTCATATAACAAAGCTGGCCTAATAGCAGTTTCTCATTTTATTTCAACCAGCCGGCTTGGATCCTATGGCTGACATCACTATTGATCTCCCTATTCTTTTGGATAATAGTTATCAAGTACTTAAAATGACTGCTCATCGGTATTTCTTGACCATCTAGTGTCACAGTACTATAATCTCATATTCTTTATTTACTGAATTTACACTCCATTTATTCTCTTTTGGTCCTACTTAATCTAAAACCTCGAGATTCTAGAGTTTGCCTTCATAACTCTAATTTTGTATTTACCCCTGCTCTCGTTTCATCGACTAGGACAATATCATCAGTAAATAACATACACCACGGTATCTCATCCTGAATAGCTCTAGTAAGCTCATCCATCACTATGGCAAATAAGAATAGACTCAATGCAGATCCTTAATGCAATCCAATTATGATAGAAAAATCACTTGTTATGTCTCCATAAGTTTGATATTTGCCACTACTCTATCGTACATGTCCCTGATTATGTTAATATATTTGATTGGGACTCCCTTTTCATCAATGTCCACCATAATCTCTCTCTTGGCACCTTATCATAAGTTTTTTCTAAATCAATAAAGACCATATACAAATTTCTCTTCCTCTCTCGAAATCGCTCTATAAGTTGACGAAGCAAATGAATAGCCTCTGTCGTCGATCGCCCCGGCATGAACCCAAACTGGTTCTCTGATATTTTAACATTCTGCCTTAACCTGTGTTCAATACCCTTTCCCGAATGGTGTGACACGAGTATTATTCCACGATAGTTTGAACAACTCTGGATATCACCCTTGTTCTTATAGAGAGGTACTAGGGTACTCTTTCTCCACTCATTTGACATCTTTTTAGTTAGCCAGATCTTGTTAAAGAGGTTTGTCAGCCATCTTACGCCACCTCTCCTAAGCATCTCCATACCTCAATAGGAATTCCATCCGGGCCAACAACTTTCCTTGACTTCATCCTCTTCAAGGCCTCTTAATTTCAGATTCGCTAATTCTGCCATATAATTACGCTTCATATCTTGACACTGAATGATAAGGTCATCCAAATCTTGAGTAGAACTATCATTGAACAATTTATCAAAATACTCTCTCCACCTTTCTTTGATTTCTTCATCTCGAACTAAAACCTTCTGATTCTCATCTTTGACACACCTTACAGTACATAAGTCTCTAGTCTTTCTCTCTCTGATTCGAGCGATTTTATATATTTTTTTCCAACCTCTTTGGTGTCCAACTTTTCATACACTTCTTTGTACACTTTAGCTCTTGCATTCTGAACAGTTTTTTTAGCCTTCTTCTGCCTAGTTTATATCTCTCAAAACTCTATCACAATTTTTCTTCAAATCTCTGTAAGAGTTTCGTTTGATTTTAATGACAATTTTTATCTCTTCATGCCACCATGATGTATCCTTATATGGTGGAGCACCACCCTGCGACTCATCAAGTGCATTTTTAGCTATTCTTTTAATGCAGCTAGCAATTTTATTCCATGTTGTATTAGGATCATCTTGAGCTTTCTAATCTGCTTCATGTACTACTCGATCTACAAAAACTCATTGGTTATCTTCTTTTAGCCGCCGTCATTTAATCTTAGAATCTAACTTACAATTAATCTTTCTAAATCTCATCCTAATCAGGACATCTAAAATTAATAGTCGATGTTAGGTTATTACACTCTCACCTGGTACTACCTTACAGTCCATGCAACAACCTCTATCTCCTTTTCTAGTTAAAAAGAAATCTATTTGGCTTGCACTTGATCCACTTCTAAAAGTGATCAAGTGAGACTCTCTTCCTAAACTAAGTATTCGCTAAGTTCAAATCATAGGACAAAGCAAAATCTAGAATCGAGTTACCTGGTTCATTTCTTTTCCAAAACTAAATCCTCTATGTACATTATCAAACCCATAACGACTAGTTCCTACATGCCCATTGAGATTACCGCCTATGAAAAGCTTTTCTCTAATGGATATGCCTTGCACTATCTCATCTAAATCCTCTCAAAATTGACGCTTACTAAACTCATCAAGTCCTACTTGTGGTGCATAGACACTAATAACATTAAAAATCTCCCTACCTAAAATAAGTTTAACTAGTAAAATCCTATCACCCTTTCTCCTAACCTTCACTACATTCTTAAGCAATTGTTTATCTATGATCACACCACCCTATATGACTTCTATCTCTACCAGTATACCAAAGTTTATAACCCCAAGGCTCTATAATTCTAGATTTTTCATATGCCCACTTAGTTTCCTGCACACACAAAATACTAACATTCCGTCTAATCATAGCATCAACTAACTCTGTAAATCTACATGTAAGAGAGCCTATGTTCCATGATGCTAATCTAATCTTATATTCATAAGCTAACTTTTTTACCCTCACCCGCTCATAAAAGTGTGGGGACCCTTGCTCATTTGACACCACATCCGGGCGTCGATGTGGCGTGTCATTTCTGGACGACGACCTAGCAACCCTTGCCCACTTTTCACTACACCTGGGCTCCGATGCAGCGCGTCGCTCAGTAGGGAACGCCCTAACGAAATTTAGTTCTTGGTTCATGTTCATAGTATGTGATAATGTTTTACGTTGGTTGTCACAGGCCTACTACAACCCTCCTCCTTTATCCTAACTTGAGACAGGCAGTGAACAATGTA
The DNA here is from genome assembly GCA_038442645.1 of Agave tequilana. NCBI lineage: Eukaryota > Viridiplantae > Streptophyta > Magnoliopsida > Asparagales > Asparagaceae > Agave > Agave tequilana. Next base: position 15,421 of record JAVJIF010013286.1, on the reverse strand, counting down.
CTGGCGGAGTTATCATTAGTCCTATAACTACTTGAGTTAATCATCATCTAAATTAGAGTAATGGGCCTTGGGCTAACGATCTCTCCCTTTTTGATGATGACAAAACTCATGAAGTTATATATATACTTGGAGTAGAGAAGAGCTTTATAAAAGCTCTCTCTTAACTCATGCATATCAAATAAACATATAAATATTCAATAAAGACTCTACAAATATCTTATATATGCAAAACACAAAGCATGCATATATAAACTCTAAATTTCTCCTTTTTGTCACTTCATCAACCAAGAGGTAAAAGAAAACAAAAGTTTGTCTATTGAATATCAATTTTGAAAAAACAAATCTAGATACCAATTGTAATTAAAACAATTTGAAAAATACCAATTGAAATTAAAACAATTGACAAATAAATATGAATTGAAGTAATTTATATTAATTGAAACTTAATCTAGAAATAAATTTAAACAAAGATACCAATTTAGCAAAATAAAATAGATACAATTGTAATAATTTATACTAATTGAAAGTTTGAACATATTTGCTAAAAGAAAATATTTTCTCTCATTTTATCAAAAAGTAAAAATTAAAATCAAAATTAAGAAATTTCTCCCTTTTTTGTAATACAAATACAACGAATGCATAAGCTTTTTAAACATATATCAAAATCTATATTAAATTAAAATCAAGTTTAGCATGAAGATAATTGTGCAAAACAAAATATGCATGGGAAATATGCACAAAAGTTTTTAAACATGCACAGTCAATTGAATCATATATATGTGTGTATATTAATAGTAATTTAAAGTATACATATATCGATAAAAAAAGAATGAGCACACAAGAGCAATGTATCTAAAAAATCATGTGTGTATCTTATTGCTATCATCATCCTATCATACATGTATAAAGAATGATCATATAAAAAAAATCAATGCATGATCACTCATCCAACTGTGCATAAATGGTAGAAATTTTCAAAATAATTATTTGAAAATAGTTGAAAATAATTTGAAAATACTACTAAGTGAAAAATAATTAAATATATTAATTGAAGATAATTTGAAACTAGTTCACACCAATATGAAATAAATCACATATATATCTCATGAAAGATCATTATTACGCAATAAATGTTGTTGGCCCAGAGGCCTTTCACTCTAGTTTTGATGATGAATAACTCATGTAGTTATAGTTTACTAATAATCTTGTGATGTTTAGTTTCAGATACTTAATTAAGATATTAGTAGGTGATTAGCTTCAACAAAGGTGATTTGGAGCTTTCACTTGGTGATTCAAGAGCCCGAGCGTCAAGTTCATATCTAGCACTCTTTGGAGTCAAGCTCGGTGGATCACGTTTGGATCGAGTCAACTTGAAGACGGCGCTCTACAAGAAAACTTCGGTACATTGTTTAGTTTTTAGTTTAGATCCATTGTCAAGATTAGATAGTGTGGTATGCTCAAGTTCACAATACACACACTTATTTAAGTTTCATGTTTTGGTTTTCGGTTTTTAGTTTAACCGATCTTGATTTTCATGAATAGATAAAATCAACAAGTTTACATGGTTAATGTATATTAGATTTGTTCTATATACATCTATGCTTCAACTATTTAAACAAACTTAGTTTGATAACCTATTCATGTATTTAGGTTTTGTATTTTAACAAAGCTTGTTTTCAAATTTAATGTCAAAAACATTGATATATATCTTTATATGTATATTGGATTATATCCATATGCTACTTGCTTCAAAGTTGTTTCAATATCATGTTTTTGTATTTGGATGAGTTTTGGACAAAACGATTTTCCATTTCAAAAATCCTAGTTTTGGAAAATACGAGTTTTGGTTTTCGACAAATTTTCTAAGTCACAAAAATGGTTCAAATAGTTTGAAATATGTGTTGAATTTTTCCACACATGTTTGTATATCAAAGTATTATACAGAAATTATTTTTGTGCATTTTTTAGAGATTTTATGGGATTTATTTGTTAATTAAAAAATCAGTTTTCAAATCCTATAATCAGCCCTGCCAGGCTCTGGTGGTCGACCGGGCCGGTCGACCAGACCCAGAGTCAGTCGACCAGACCGGTCGACCGACGTACACAAGGACGTGCATGCTGGCCAGCCACTTAGGCCGGTCGACCGAGCGGTCGACCGACTGAAGGCAACCCACTCTCGGGTTGTCCCGGTCGACCGGCCAGAGAGCCGTTGCTCTCTAGTTCTGGGCACGGTCGACCGGGCGGTCGAACGGCAGGCTCAACGGTCGATTTTTTGACTGTTGTTCGGTCGACCGGCCGGTCGACCAGAAGATCAATTTTGACCTTGCAGCTGCCAACGGGCAGAATTTGTATGGGGGCTATTTATACCCCATTGAGAGTTGTTTCTAAACAAGTTTTTAGAGAGAAAAATTCCAGATCTTCTGAAGTGTTTTAACACTAGTTTTCAAAAGAGTTTTTGGTTTTCAAAGATCATTCTTTATTTTTTTCAAGAGTTGGAAAAATCAAAGAAAAATATAGATTTGGGATATTTGCTTTGTTCTTCATTTCTATCAAATACTAAGTTGTTTTCCCAAGTATTTTTCCTTGTGTTTTGATTTCAACATCTTGATTTCTCACACTTGAGCCATATCTGCTATCCTATCTAATAGGATCTTTGTTAGTGTGAAAGAAGTTGTTTGTGGTTGAGATAAACCACCTAGTTGTTAACCCTCCTTATTTGTGATATCCCTCTTGTGTAGAGGTTGATTGTTGGAGTGGTGGTTGGCTCCCTCTAGTGAGAGGTGGAGATTGTATTTAGCTCCCTCTAGTAAGAGGTGGAGTTTGTGTTGGAATCCCTCAAGTATGAGGTGATTGATTTGTATTGGCTAAGTGCCTACCCTCTTGTGTGAGGTGGTTTTTGTGTTGATTGTGCTTTACCTCTAGTGAGAGGTTGTATCCAGTTGAGAGAGGAGTTGTGTACTCTCAATTGTATTTGCCCCAATCCTCAGTGGAGGTTCTCTGTGTGAGAGTCCTGTGTGGACAATTTAGTGGATTGGAAATCTTCTGTGTGAAGGCGGGGACGTAGAGCTGTGTGCTCGAACCTCGAAACATATCCGTGTGTTAGCGATGATCCACTTTCTCTTAACTCTCTCTATTACTATTGTGCCCTGCATCATTTCATATTGCTCATTCATATATTATATGCTTGGCTTGTTGTGTGTGTGCCTCACTTGTGTTTAACCACGAGAGCTTCATATAGCACCTCAACTCTTATTCAGAGGAATCAAGAGGAGTTAGTCCAGAGCTCTTCACCGGGAATTCAGCTACACTCGTTGGTTACACTACGTGTGTTGCAAATTAGTTTTTAATTTCGCATTAGTTGACCATTAGATTAGCCAATCACCTATTCAACCCCCTCTAGGTGATTTCAAATGTAACTCAATATCTAAATAGCACGTACTTATTCATGAATTTGTAAACTCATGAGCAACCAAAAGTGAGTGTACAAGAGTCATGTAAATAGCACTTTCACGAAAACAAAATAATTTGTATAATAGAGTTTTCAAATAGAATCATCAAAGATTCATATAAAATTCTTTTTAGGATTTTTCAAAAAAAAATTTGATTTCTTAGAAAGACGAGTCAAGAAGAAATCACAAGTATTCTCAATCAATATTGGTGGAGTCAATAAGGTTAACTAAACAAGCATGTCCATTAATAAAATTGGCATGACATACAATGAAAATATGAAAATTATTTTCAAAATTTGCAAAGTTAATATCAATAAAAAAGTCAATTTTCTCATAAAAGCTACATGTATAAATGCAAAAATCATCAAAACTAAGACATACATATACATCCAAATATAAATTGAGTACACAAAATGGTATATAACATATATAGCACAAGAATTAAGTGTAACTCAAAGATTATATATGTATATCAAATAGTTTTCGCAAAATTTACATATACATGAAGCAAAACAATTTTGTATCACAACAAAAAATATCAATTCTTTTGTAAAACAAGAGAAATTATCGACAATTTCAAAAATAATATTTTTATAATCAAATCAATTTATCTACAAACAAGATAAGTTTGTAAACACACAATCAAGCAAATATCTTAAAATAATGATGAGTTACCGGTACAGATAGCTAGCAATCTTCATTCCTTTTAAGGTGATCTTCCCACCTTAACTCCGTAATAGTGGTGCATCTAATTTGAGTGTTCATCAAGCTCCATGTGCATCCATTATCAGAGCACCAACTTTCTCACGGCTTGAGAGTGCATACCTACATCAATTGAAGGGGGTGAGCTCTTTGGTACCCAATTTTTTTTGGGTCACGGCATTTAAAATCCAAACATTAGCATTTATAGAATTTATTATATCATAACAAAAATGTGCCAAATGGCCTTTATGACCGCAATGTGTACACGCGTATACTTTAGCATGCATGTTCGTGATTCGAAGTTCATGAAAAACTCCTGTTGGCCCAGAGGCCTTCTACTCTAGTTTTGATGATGATTAACTCATGTAGTTATGTTTGCTAATAAACTTATGATGTTTAGTTTCAGATCATTAACCAAGATATTAGTTGGTGATTAGCTTCAACAAGGAGTTTGGAAGCTTTCACATGGTGATTACAGAGCCGAGCATCAAGTTCTTACATAGCACTCGTTGGAGTCAAGCTCGGTGGATCACGGAGTTTTGGATCGAGTCGGCTTGAAGACGGAGTTCATCAAGAAGACTTAGGTATCCTAGTTTAGTTTGTGTTTAGATCCATGTGTAAAGATTAGATAGTTGATATGCTCAAGTTCACAATACACACACGTTTCATGTTTGGATTTTGGTTTTTCAGTTTTTTGGTTTAACCGATATTGGTTTTCATGAATAGTTAGAATCAAAACAAGTTTACATGGTTTTATGTTTATTAAATTCATTCTATATACATGCATGCTTAACTTCCTAGACAAACTTAGTTTGATTTGCCTATTCATGTATTTGGTGTTTTGGTATTTTCAACAAAACATATTTTTGGAATTAAAGTAAAAAACAATGATATATATATTATATATATATATGTTTCATGTATATTGGACTTATGTCCATATGCAACATGCCTAAATGTGTTTAAGTATCATGTTTTTGTATTTAAATGTGTTTTAGGAAAATCAGATTTCCTATTGAAAAATCCAAGTTTGGTAAAATACAGGTTTTGGTTTTGATAAAATTTGTAAGACAAAAATAGTCCAAAATGTTTGAAATTTGTGTTGAAATTTTTAACACAAGTTTATATATCAATGTAAAATGATAAAACTATTTTGTGGATTTTTAGAAGTTTTATGAGAATTTTTAGAATAATTAAAAACCCAGTTTTCTGACCCAGATTGCCTTCTGCCAGGCTCTGGCGATCGACCGGCCGGTCGACCAGACCCAGAGTCAGTCGACTGGGTCGGTCGACCGACGTGCACAGACCTGTGCACGTTGGCCAGGTTCTTGGGCCGGTCGACCGGGCGGTCGACCTGCCAGAGAGCTTTGCTCTCTGTTTTTCTACGGTCAACCGGCTGGTCGACCGCTGGATCCCAACGGTCATATTTTGACCGTTGGCAGTCGACCGAGCAGTCGACCGCCAGCCGTCTCTGGCTGAAAAATCAGCCAACGGCTAGTTTTGGATTTGAACCTATATAAACCCCATTTCTTTAGGATTTTGGCCAAGATTTAAGAGCTAAAATTTCTCTCTTTTCTGGTGTTTTAAAACAAGTTTTCAAAAGTGTTTAAAACTTAAAAGATTTCATCTATTGTTTCAAGGGTTTGGAAAATTCAAGAAAAAATAGGTTTTGGGATATTGCTTTAGATCTTCATTTCTATCATACTGCAAGTGTTTTCCCAAGGATTTTTCTTTGTTATTTGATTTCCAAATACACCTTGATTTTCACTTGAGCTATATCTTCTATCCCATTCTATTAGGATCATTTGTTTGTGGGAAAAGAAGTTGGTTTGTGGTTGAGATATACCACCAAGTTGTAAACCCTTGCTTTGTGATATCCCTCTTTGGTAGAGGTTGATTTGGGTTGTTAGTTTGCTCCCTCTTTGGTAGAGGTAGATTTGGATTGTTGGGTTACTCCCTCTTTGGTAGAGATTGAGGTTGTGGTTTACTCCCTCTTGGTGAGGTGGAGTTGGTGTGGCTTGTATCCCTCTTCGGTAGAGGTGAATTTGGTTGTATTGGTGGAGTTCGGTACTCTGGTCTTCGGTAGACCATTGTATTGCCTCGATGGAGGTTGTATTGGTTGAGAGAGGAGTTCGGTACTCCTAGTGGATTGGAAATCCTTCTCGGTGAAGGCGGGGATGTAGAGCTCGGTGCTCGAACCTCGAAACAAATCTTGATTGTGTTTGCGTTTGATCCATTGACTCTTTCTCTCTCTCTTTTATTTGTGTTGTGCATCTATTCATATTGCATATCATATATATATGCTTGTGTGTTTGTGTGCCTCACTTGTACTTAACCACGAGAGCTTCATATAGCGCCTCAACTCTTATTCAGAAGAATCAAGAGGAGTTAGTCCAGAGCCCTTCATGGGGAATTCGGCTACACTCGTGGTTGTATTAAGTGTTATTGCAATTAAGTTTTAAATTTTCGCATTTAGTTCATTTGATTAGCGGTACACTATTCACCCCCCTCTAGGTGTACTTACAATTTGTATCAGAGCCTACGCTCCTGATTTTTAGGTTTAACCACCTAGGAGTGATCTTGGTTTGCTAATCTATCATTTGCATTTGCACATATATTGTTTGCACACACTCATGGATTGCTTGTCACCTCCCATGTTCGATGTTTCCAACATTGACATATGGAAACTTAGGATGTCCATGTATTTCAAAACCCTAGGTTTGCATGTTTTTCTTGCCGCTACCAAGAAATGCTATCTTGGTAACCGCAATCATATATGGGCCAATGCACAAGCCCTTGAGGCTATTAGAAGCACGCTTAACAAAGATTATCTTATGCTTGTTTCTAACTATGATTCCGCCTTTGCAGTGTGGAACAAGTTGACCACCTCCAAGCTTCAAATGCCAAACCAAACTGAGGAGGAATCTAGTGGAGAATCCGAGTCACAATGCTTTATGGTCCAAGGGAATGACTCCCTTGAGGTATACTCGGAAACTCAATTAGATAGCAATGATGCTAGTTCTTCATGTAATGATTATGTTGATGCCAATACCTTAAATGAAGAATTATCCATTGTTTGTGAAAAATTGATAGAAAAATATAACATTTTAAAAAAGAAGAGTTTTGAACTAAAAGATGAAAACAAGGATTTATGTTCAAAACTTGATTTGGTTTTGCAAGAAAAAGAGGAGATTTCTAATGATAGGGATTCATTGAAATCTAGACTTGATCTTGTTTTAAAAGAAAATGAATTTTTGAAAAATAAAAATGATTGTGAAATAATTTTGATGAAAATGAAAACTTGTCTTCAAAAATTGATTTTGTTGTAAAAGAGAATGATTCTTTAAAATAAAAATTGCTTCTATTTCAAAAGATTTAGATATTTGTTTAAAGAAAAATATCTTTGCAAAATGATATAGACACACATGTTTGTCATGCTAGTATAGCTTCACCATCTAGTTCACATATTGCATGCACGTCTTCATTAATTGAAAATGATATATCTATGCTTAAGAAGAGTGTTGATTGTTTGGGCTCCACTTTGAGCCAATGTGTTTTGAGTCATACACGTTTGGAATCTTTGTTTCGAAAGAAACAAGTTCCATCTTTGGATGTACACCCTCCACGGCATACACGTGCTACTCGCGGTCACAATCATCACACTTTGTATGCTCATGTATACACTTGTACACATTGTGGACGTAAGGGCCACCTTACTAAATTTTGTTATGATATAATACATGTTTCTAATTTAGCAAATAATTTTGTTTGGGTTAGAAAAGGTACTAACCTCCATGGACCCAAAAGGATATGGGTACCAAAGACCACCCTATTGTATTTGATGTAGGTATGGGCTCTAGCATGACGTGAGAGTAGCGGTACCTTGAGGTGGATGCGTTTCGAGCTTCATGTGGACTATTTGGATGCATCACTTTCAAGGGACGTTTGGTGGGAAGAATATTTTAGTTTGGAGAACTAGAGAGGTGCCCTCATTGGTTTTGGTATCGATCTCTAACTCCTATTTATTTACATGCTTTCATATCATTTGTTTTATAGCATGTTTTGATGTTTATAGATTATTATGATAATGCCATGATTATTAGACTTTTGACATGCATGTATATTTGAGACACCCATGTTTAAAATGGACAATTTTTTTGTATTCTCACCATTGTTTAGCTATTATATATTTCATAGTTCTAATAGCATGTGGATTTTCATAATGATCATGTTTATAATTATCATGTTGATTTATGTCCCGTTTTATGCTTCATGATTTGATTATATTTTTTAGGTGTTAGTTTCATTAAAACTAGGATTTATACTTGTACATATAGTGGGCCACAAGTAAATTATTACATGTTTGTGCTTGAATGCTTATTTGTACCCATTAGATGTTCTAGTATAGTCTAGTTTGATGATTCATGTATTTTAAACTTGTATTCTCATATTTGAACATGTTTTATGATTAGATGTTTAGCTTCATGTATATGTTTATTTTGCCAAAACTTTAAGAGATACATGTATACCTCTTGAATCATTTGCTTTTCATGCAAATCTTTATGGACTCAAAGTGTGTTTAGGGATATGTATATATACTTCTTGTTTTGTCAAAACATACATATGCCTTGAAGTATAAATTGTTTTAATGAAAATTTAGTTTTTCATGTCTTCATGTTTAAAGGAATATTAATTGAGCTTAATTGAACACTTTCATGATTATGATCTTCACATTTATTTATACACTCACCTTTCTTGTTTACTCATGCTTTGTTTTCATGAGTCATATTCATGCTTCATTAGCTTTAAGTGTTGGCTATCATGTGGATTTCTTGTTTCATGAAAAACAATTTTATTTATTCCTTGCTTGAAGGATTTCGTACTAGTTAACAAGTTTTTCCATTTAACTAGTTTGTATTCTTCACATGGTAGAGTTTTCAAACATATTATACTTTCAAACCTATTTTTGAAAACCCCTACAGTCAATGGGCGGTTGGATGGGCGATCATGCCTATGTATGCTTTGTATTGAATATCAGTTTAAACATGAGCATGAATTGGGTGGTAGGTAATATGAGATATACACTTGATATTATTGTTGTTTCAATTGGTATCATTAGATTCTTTCAATTGGTATCAATATTGACATTTCTTGTATACTCATATATTTTTATGTATGTATACTTACATTTCAAATAGTATCAATTTCGATTGGTATCTAATCTTCCATACATATATGTTTTATTTGTGTTCAAGGATAGCACAAATTTTAGTTTTGCTAAAGCTTGATATTTTAATGCACATCATGTTTCAATTGATAAGTTTTCAATTGGTATTCTTATTCAAGCTTATGCAACATTTTAGTTGGTATTTCATAAAGGGGAAGAAAATTCGTATTTTATCTTTCAATTGGTATTTGGTTTACCATGGATTTTGATTTTCACTCCCACACTTTATGATTGAAAATTTGATTCTAATTTGGTATCATATGTTCAAAATGACAAATATTTACAATTGGTATCAAGATTTTTGTCTAGGAATTCAAAATTTGTAATGTTTAACTTCAATTGATATCAAAATTGTTTACTTACAATTGGTATGTTACTTGTTTACTTATCAATTGGTATCTAGATTTTGTTTTTCAATTGGTATCATATTTGATTTGACCCCTTATTGATATCGTTTTGTTTTAGACAAAAGGGGGAAAACATTTGTTTTGTTTTCTTTCACCCTTTATTGATTCTTTGTTTCGAACAAAAAGGAGGAGAAGAATATGTTTTTATTAGTTTGTCTTTAACCTTTTGTTGATGATTGACAAAAAGGGAGAGAAGAATTTGAGTTTATATGCATGATTTATGCATGATTTTTGTTTCATGTTTGATATCAAGAACATGTTTTATTATTGGTTTTTATTTTTGGTATCAAGAGCATTATGTAATGTTTGGTATCAAGAGCATTATGTAAGTTTGGTTTATTGGTATCAAGAACATGTTTATGAAATTAAGAAAAAGAAATAATTGTTTTACCTGTCATTTGGTATCAAGAGCATGTTTTATACATTTTATTATTTTATGCATATCTATGGTATTAAGAGCCTATTTATATGCATTTTCATGTTTTATATTTATTGCGTATTTTCATTGTTTATTGAGATTCATGAGTTAAGGGAGAGCCTCTTTGAAGCTTAACTTTAATCCATGCATATATAACTCCATGAGTTTTGTCATCATCAAAAAGGGAGAGATTGTGGCCCAGAGGCCTTCCACTCTGGTTTTGATGATGATTTACTCATGTAGTTATGTTTGCTAATAATCTTGTGATGTTTAGTTTCAGATCATTAACCAAGATATTAGTTGGTGATTAGCTTTAACAAGGAGTTTGGAAGCTTTCACATGGTGATTCCAGAGCCGAGCATCAAGTTCTTACATAGCACTCGTTGGAGTCAAGCTCGGTGGATCACGGAGTTTTGGATCGAGTCGGCTTGAAGACGGAGTTCATCAAGAAGACTTAAGTATCCTAGTTAGTTTGTGTTTAGATCAAATGTGTAAAGATTAGATAGTTGATATGCTCAAGTTCACAATACACACACGTTTCATGTTTTGGATTTTGTTCTTTCGGTTTTTTGGTTTAACCGATATTGTTTTCATGAATAGTTAGAATCAAAACAAGTTTACATGGTTTTATGTATATTAGATTCATTCTATATACATGCATGCTTAACTTCCTAGACAAACTTAGTTTGATTTGCCTATTCATGTATTTGGTGTTTTGGTATTTTCAACAAAACATATTTTTGAAATTAAAGTCAAAACAATGATATATATATATATATATATATATATATATATATATATATATGTTTCATGTATATTGGACTTATGTCCATATGCAACATGCCTAAATGTGTTTAAGTATCAATTTTTGTATTTAAATGTGTTTTAGGAAAAATCAGATTTCCTATTGAAAAATTCAAGTTTGGTAAAATACAGGTTTTGGTTTTTGATAAAGCTTGTAAGACACAAAAATAGTCCAAAATGTTTGAAATTTGTGTTGAAATTTTTAACACAAGTTTATATATCAATGTAAAATGATAAAACTATTTTTGTGGATTTTTAGAAGTTTTATGGGAATTTTTAGAATAATTAAAAACCCAGTTTTCTGACCCAGATTGCCTTCTGCCAGGCTCTGGCGGTCGACCGGGTCGGTCGACCGACGTGCACAGACCTGTGCACGTTGGCCAGGTTCTTGGGCCGGTCGACCGGGCGGTCGACCGGCCAGAGAGCTTTGCTCTCTGTTTTTCTACGGTCGACGGCCGGTCGACCGCTGGATCCCAACGGTCATATTTTTGACCGTTGGCGGTCGACCGGGGCGGTCGACGCCAGCTGTCTCTGACTGAAAAATCAGCCAAAGGCTAGTTTTGGATTTGAGCCTATATAAACCCCATTTCTTTGGGTTTTTGGCCAAGATTTTAAGAGCTAAAATTTCTCTCTTTTTCTGGTGTTTAAAACAAGTTCTCAAAAGTGTTTAAAGCTTAAAAGATTTCATCTTTATTGTTTTCAAGGGTTTGGAAAATTCAAAGAAAATTAGGTTTTGGGATATTGCTTTAGATCTTCATTTCTATCATATTGCAAGTGTTTTCCCAAGGATTTTTCTTTGTTATTTGATTTCCAAATACACCTTGATTTTCACTTGAGCTATATCTTCTATCCTATTCTATTAGGATCATTTATTTGTGGGAAAAGAAGGTTTGTGGTTGAGATATACCACCAAGTTGTAAACCATTGCTTTGTGATATCCCTCTTTGGTAGAGGTTGATTTGGGTTGTTGGTTTGCTCCCTCTTTGGTAGAGGTAGATTTGGGTTGTTGGGTTCCTCCCTCTTTGGTAGAGGTTGAGGTTGTGGTTTACTCCCTCTTGGTGAGGTGGAGTTGGTGTTGGCTTGTATCCCTCTTCGGTAGAGGTGGATTTGGTTGTATGGTGGAGTTCGGTACTCCGGTCTTCGGTAGACCATTGTATTGCCTCGGTGGAGGTTGTATTGGTTGAGAGAGGAGTTCGGTACTCCTAGTGGATTGGAAATCCTTCTCGGTGAAGGCGGGGATGTAGAGCTCGGTGCTCGAACCTCAAAACAAACCTTGATTGTTTGCGTTTGATCCATTGACTCTCTCTCTCTCTCTTTTATTTTCGTTGTGCATCTATTCATATTGCCATATCATATATATATGCTTGTGTGTTTGTGTGCCTCACTTGTACTTAACCACGAGAGCTTCATATAGCGCCTCAACTCTTATTCAGAGGAATCAAGAGGAGTTAGTCCAGAACCCTTCACGGGGAATTCGGCTACACTCGTTGGTTGTATTAAGTGTTGTTGCAATTAAGTTTTAAATTTTCGCATTTAGTTTATTAGATTAGCGGTACACCTATTCACCCCCCTCTAGGTGTACTTACAACTCCATCGTTGTTGAATCACGTACAAGTTATGAAAACCTAAACTTGCTAGAAAATTTTTAGCAAAATTGTGTAGTGGCAAGTTGAGGTCGAATCCACAGAGACTTGTTAAATTCTAGTTATTAAAAAATCTACTTTTATCTTAATCTAGTTGAGAAATCCTGGATGAAGGTTGGAGTTTTGTTTTAAAAAAATAAAGATCTTTAAGCATTAAAATATGATGAAAACAAAAGAAAAATAAAAAAGAATACTAACCTTGTGCGAAGATTAAATAACTAAAATGATGAAAAGAAACTAAGAGATTCGGATGAAGGAAAGATGAAGATGAAACCCGGTGACTTTGTTCCTTATCGCTTTAATGTCTTCCTCCTCTGATCTAGGTTGAAGACAAAAGAACTAACAAAAGAAAATAAGATTAAGCATGTATGAGATTGTTGATGAGTTCATAAAGTAATACATGCAAAGAAAAGAAGAAAATTGCATCACAAAAATAAAAGAAAAAAGTAGAGAAAACTTAGACTGTAACACTGCAAGATTTGTATTGAAGAAGTCTGATTTTTATTGAAGAATCATTGTTACAAACTCTTGATCCCAAATTCGCAATACAACGCATTACTTTCCTCTCAATTGCTTCTCAGCCTTCTCGTGTGCCTCTCTTTCACTGAATACATGTATTTATAGGAAAAAGTAGATAATGGATAGCGTATGGAGATAAGAAGAGCAAACACTCCCCTTAATTCAAAAGGAAGGCCGTGGAAAAGCGGCTTTTGTCGCATTTCCTTGTCTGGATCTTGGCCATTCAGCCAGGATCTGGGGGCGTATCTCTGTCCATCTATTTTTTATCCTTCTATCTTCTGGATTTTGAATCTCTGTTCCATATTTGACGGTATATTCTTTTATCCTCAGCAAAACCAATAAGGTCTTCACAAATTCCATTTTTTCTTTGAATTTTTATAGTATTATCTTATCTGGTAGATCTAATTTTCAGATAAGATAGCCTCTAGATTCTCTGAATTTGAGTCGGTCCATGTTTGGTTTGAACTTCTGATTTATTTGGATAGGATTCATGCTTATCTTCTATCATACCCTGCATAGATTAGGACATTAAGACAAGTGAGTTATAAAAATTATTACAGAATAAATATAGGAATACAATAATAATTATGCAATATATGTGTCCAAACACACCCCCATACTTATCTTTTGCTCGTCCTCGAGTAAAAAAAAAACTAAACCTAAGATTTTATTGGATCACTTTCGCAGGTCACGCGATTAAACTGAGCATGTGCAACAAGGCTTTTAACCTCTAGATTACCCTTAGAGGAGTAGATGTAGTCTCCTGAGGGTTTTCAGTAGATTACACTCCCAAAATCCATAAAGAAAGAAATAAATTGTTAGTTTTTTGAAAATACATTTTGAAAAGAAGAGAAATATTTGAAGTGTTTTTACAAGAATTAAACAATTTATAAGTTATAGGAGTACCGAACTATTCATCCCTAGACTTAGTCTCTATTCAAAGATTTGTTATCGATTACCTTAGGAATAAAATTATACTTTCATCTAGTCTATTATTTTACCCTAAGTCATATGCATCTTGTGACCATGAATATTTTGATTAAGGGTTCTTCAACTCTAACTCTTATGTCTTATTTATATATATATTGGTGGTAATATTTCTTAACTTTCTTAGGTTTTCTAATTTGCCTATGTAACGAGCCTTAGTCGGTGACTCCAAACCAGACGATTTAGGGCACTGGGTGAGAAAATCCCTAAGGAATTAGGACTCGAGTAAATAAGGCCACAAACTAAGAATTTTATTTGATGATATGAACCACTTTTAGGTGTGAATAATTATGCTTTATGAGGCACAAAAATCCAGCTTAATCAGAGGATTCTTATTATATGTATATATTTTTTCTCTTTTTTTATAAGTCATAAGAATCTTTGTTTTTGAACCCTAAGTGTGTAAGTGTGCATATTTCATCAAGGTAAAAATCAAGACTATAAATTACTTTTTCAATTTTTCTTCCTAATCCTAGAAATCAAACAAATATTCTTATTTCAACCAAGTATAAGGAATTCTAATTTTGATTCTCCTATTCCTTAAAAGTAACTTAATTTCTTTAAAAAATACGTCAAACTATTATTTTTCCTTTGCAAAAAGTTTTTTTAAATTTCTTTAAATTTATTTATTTATTATTATTTAGACCTAAAATTTTTTTATTTTAGACCTAAAAGAAAACTTATGTTAGAACCCTCCCCCACACTTATCCATGCATTGTCCTCAATGTGTGAATGAATGCATAGCATGCTATAAATGTAAGAATGTGAAGGGCAGATAGTACCTTAGGAGCTGCAATAGCATATAAGGTAGGGATAAGATAAATAAAAGCATGAAGGCACACACCCAAATCTGGATAAAAGCATCTTCCTATAGAACAGAAATAGAAACTCTAGAAAGGGAAAAAGTAAAAAAAATAAACTTTCTATAGAAAAACATCTCGGGTTTCCTCCTAGCAGCGCTGAGTTTAACGTCTTCAGCCAGACATACTCACATGTCACTCAACCTCTATGTATGGCCTTCCGATGTTAGACCAGAAAATTGAACAATTTTTCTTGTGTGGTCCTTGAAGCGGGACAATGGTGCATTCGAGAATGTTGAAATATGTGTCCAAGATTTTTCAATTTGAGTGCAAAATTTCTTGAATAATGTGGCATAGACAGACAATTGTTTAATCACATTTAGGAGTGAAATGTCGATTTTGACATGTTTGATATCTTCTAGCACTTCATCCATCCTAGTCTTACTCTCATCCAAATGGAAGGGT